>PVIW01003428.1:50463-75159 GCA_004026585.1 Noctilio leporinus | reverse complement strand
GGAGCAAAAAGGGGATGGATGTAATACAACAACAATAAAATTAAAAAAAAAAAAAAAAGGAAAAGAAAGTAGATTAGAGGTTCTTGGGGCTGGAAAAAGGGGGAATGGGGAGTTATTGCTTACTGGGTACAGTTTCTGTTAACAGTAACCAAAAAATTTTAGAGATAGTAGTGATGGGTACACAACAATGTAAAAGTAATCACTGTCACTGAATTGTATACTTAAAAATGGCTAAAATGGTATATTTTATGTTATGTATATCTTACCATAATAAAAATAAATAAACAGCCCTGGCTGATAGCACAGTGGATAAAGCGCTGGCCTGCGAACCCAAAGGTCGAAGGTTCGATTCCCCAGCCAGGGCACATAACCAGGTTGCAAACCAGGTCTCCAGTCAGGTCTATGACTGGAGGCAGGTGAAAAGCAATCATACATTGATGTCTCTCTCCTTCTCTGCCTCTCTCCCTTCCCCTCTTTCTAAAAATAATGAAATAAAATCTTAAAACAAACAAATTTTAAAAACTGGCTTCCTTTTAAATAAATAAATAAACAAACAAATAAAATATCAAGGAAAAGATGTCTATTAAAGGAATAGAGAGGGGGATCTGGTCAAGGTAGAGGTGTAGACAGACGTGGTAAGCCTCTTCGCACAACCACATCAAAATTACAACTAAAATATAGAACAACCGTCAGCCATAACCATCAGAAATTGAGTTGAATGGAAGACTGACAACTAAGTAATTAAAGAAACCACCTCCATTGAGACAGATAGGAGGGGTGCAGACACTGAAAAGGCTGGTCTCTCACTCACGTGTGGTGGGTAAAAATAAGGGAGGGATATTTCAGCAGCAAGAAGTCCCAGCCCTCCCCACTCCCTGCCCCCAGCCCAGGGATCCAATGCAAGGAATATAAGTCCCCACAAATTCTGGCTGCAAAAAACAGCAGGTAATGAATCAGTGGAAGAGGCTGCTAGAGCCCCAAGAAGTTTCTCTTAAAGAAACCACACAGGGACTCACCTTCTCAGACTCACTCCCTCTGAGCACCAGTACCAGGGCAGCAGTTTGAAAGGCACCAGTGGTGCACAGGGAGAAACTGAAGTGTTGGGTATCAAGAAAAGCAGATGCCATTGTCTCTATTCTGAACGCTGCCCCAAAACACACACACAGAACCAGCAAGCTGGTGCCATATCTGAGACTCCATCAACCTGGCTAACACTGTTTGACCCACCTTGGAGATTCTCACAGGCTCCAGCCCACCCAACTTATGGGTCCACCCAAGCTGCTTTCCTATGTGAATGGCTGGCCTTGGCTCCAGCTTCACAGCTTCCTAATTTCTGTCAAACAAGCAACAGTGGCCTCAGTGAGCCCCAGGCCCCCCTCTAGCAGCAGGCGGCCTAGATTCACAGCTTGGCTTCACCTGGGAATCTCCAAGCCCAGCACAAGCAGCAGCTATTGCAGACTGCTTTATAGCTCAGGCAGGATGGCCAGGCAAAACATAGGTGGGGGCTGACCTTGGCCTACACCACCCAGGAAACCCCAGGGCCAGCACAACCAGTGGACAGCTACAGACCATGTCAGAGCACCACCACCTGCCCCTGCATAGCTTGGTCCTTCACGGAGGGCAGAGGTTTGTGGTCGGTGATCACAGCCAGTCCTTGTAGCTGACTGGTCTGGGTAAATCCCTCCTGTTGATCTGCTAACAACAACCAAGGCTCAACTACAAGAGGAGGGCATACCAAGCCTACATGAAGGACACACCTTGAAAGCCCAGCTTGGGTGACAGAGCGGTTGTGCCTCGGAACCCTATAGAACATCTACTACATTAGGCCACACTACCAAGACACGAAGTCAAAGCAGTTCTACACGATACACAGAGACAAACACAGAAGGATGCCAATTGAGGAGGCAAAGAAATATAACCCAAATCAAAGAACAGAACAAAACCCCAGAAAAAGAACTAAATAGAATGGAGATAGCCAACCTATCAGATTCAGAGTTCAAAACACTGGTGATCAGGATGCCCAGGGACATGATTGAACATGGCCATAAAAAGAAAGGAAGATGTAAAGGTTATACAAAGTGAAATAAACAAAAACATACAGGGAACCAACAGTGATGGGAAGGAGGCCAGGATTCGAATGCACAATTTGGAACAAGAGAAAGAAATAAACATTTACTGGAACAAAAAGAAGAAATAAGAATTGAAAAAGAAATGAGGAGAGGCTTAGGAACTTCAGGGACAACTTTAAATGTACCAGCATCTGAAGCATAGGGGTGCCAGAAGGACAAGAGTAAGAGCAAAAAAAATTGGAAGTTTATTTGAAAAGTAATGAAAGAAAACTTCCCTATTTGACAAAGGAACTAGACATACATGTCCAAGAAGCACAGAAAGTCTCAAATAAGTTGGACCCAAAGAGGACCACACCAAAACACATTATAATTAAAATGCAAAAGGTTAAAGATAAAGAGAGAATCTTAAAAGCATTAAAAGAAAAGCAGGGAGTTACCTACAAAGGAGTTCCCTTAAGACTATTAGCGGATTTTTCAAAAGAAACTTTTCAGGCAAGAGGGGCTGGCAAGAAGTATTTAAAGTGATGAAAAGCAAGGACCTACAGTGAAGATTGCTCTATCTAGCAAAGCTACCATTTAGAATGTAATGTTAAAGGGACTTATTTAAGAAAAATAAGAAGATCAAAACTATGAACAATAAAATGACAACAAACTTACAACTATCAACAACAGGATCTAAAAAATAAAATAAAAAACAAACTAAGCAAAACCAGAATAGGAACAGAATCATAGGTATGAGGATCATTTGGAGGGTTATCAGCTGGGAGCGGGGAGAGGGATAAAGGGGACAAAGGTACAGTATCAAGACACATAATTGAAGCCCTGGCTGGTAGCACATTGGATAAGGCGCAGGTTCGATTCCCCAGTCAGGGCACATAACAAGGTTGCAAAACAGGTCTCCAGTTAGGTCTGTGGCTGGAGGCAGGTGAAAAGCAACCATACACTGATGTCTCTCTCCCTCTCTGCCTCTCTCTCTTCCCCTCTTTCTGAAAATAATTAAATAAAATCTTAAAAAAAAAAAAAAGACACATAATTGGTAGGAACAAAAATAGACAGGGGGCTGTTAAGAATAGTGTAGGAAAGGGTGAAGCCACAGAACTTACATGCACAACCCAAGAACAAGAACTAAAATTGGGGGAACAAGAACCAAAATTGGGGGAGGGGGGTGAGATTGTTGGAGGGAAGGGGGGTCCTGGGCAAAGGAGAGGCAAAGAGAAAAAACTGGGACAACTGTAATAGCAAAATCAATAAAATATATTTTAAAAAGTGAAAAAGGGACTAGAGAGCCCTGGCTGGTGGCACAGTGGATAAGACTCTGGCCTGTGAACCCAAGGTCGCTGGTTCGATTCCCAGCCAGGGCACATAACCAGGTTGCAAGCCAGGTTTCCAGCGAGGTCTGTAGCTGGAGGCAGTTGAAAGGCAACCATAGTTTGATGTCTCTCTCCCTCTCTGCCTCTCCCCCACCTCCCTGCCCTCTCTAAAAATAATAAAATCTTTTAAAAAATAAAAATAAAAATAAATAAAAATAAAGGGACTAGAGAGATGATGCCCACATTATAATGAGGTCTCTTTCTACACCTATTTCTTATTTGTTTTCTAATTTTTATTTAAAATTTATTTATTGTAGAGAGAGGGAAAGAGAGTGATAAAAACATTAATTTGTTCTTCCACTTATTTATGCATGGATTGGTTGATTCTTGTATGTACCTTGACCCAGGATTGAACCTGACAACTTGGCATATGGGGATGACAGTCTGACCAACTGATCTACTGTGCTAGGGCTTGTTGTTTTTATATACACTTTTGTAGGTTAAAGAATGTGTCTAAGATATGCTGCAATAGTAACCAGTATATTTTGTTTGCTTAGCTATATAAATGTAAGTAAATACACTTTTCTTAGTACATGGTTTCCTCTATTTATATTTAATGCTGTGGGTGCAGGAGAAGTAACTTCTTAGTAGGTCAGTCCAAGATTCCTTTACTGAGAGTGACTTGACTTCAGCAGAGCTCTGATGTGAGAGGGAACCTACGTGGGCTGGACGTTACTTCCACTACTCCGTACAACAGAAAAGGGAAGGAATACCTGAATCACGTTGAAGCCTGTTCAACCTACATTCTCGATTAATTTACAGATTATCCATCTTCTAAGATTGTGTATAATTTTACATAGTGTATGGGATTAGCAGTATCTCCTTCATATTTATGTCTTTGGGAAAGACTTTACTAAATCAAGAAACCACAAGTCTGTTTGTTAGGAAGCATGAAGTGTAAAAAAAAAGTCCTTGATGGGAAGCAAAATGGCACTGTGTCCCACGATATTAAGGCAGTGTTTAGAAGGACCAGATGAACCTGAAGAAAGGAAATTAAAATCAACAAGTAAAACAGAAGTATTCTAAAATCTATGGGGGAATCTAAATAAATAAAATGTAAAGAGGTGGGGATTATTGAAAATAAAACTGGCAATTTAAAGTGTCTTTTCCATTGCTTAAGCTTTCACAGAGCATTATTTAAATTTCCTATATCAACTATGTCTTAAGCATTACTATATTCTCAGCAAAATGTAGGCCTTTGTCCTTGCCTCTACAAGAAAGGAGATTTTGTAACTGCCACTCAGAGTAATTTATTCTTCTCTAATACGTGTTCACAGCCATATAGTAAAAAGATTATAAGCAGGAATAGGTAACAGAATAGGTAACAGCTCTTCAGGCGTGACTGTTGAAACAGCCTCTAACCCAAAACCCTTTGAAACTGTTTGCTTTCAGTTAAGGTATTATTGCCCTAAGAAATGTTTTTAACAATTAACTCTCACATAACCCAAAGTCGTGGGATTTACTTATCAATGTGAGCTCAGAAGGCCATAAAGAAGGCACAGGACAGCTAAATTTTTGTCTGTGGGAGGCCCCATGAGTTTGCTCTTCTCAGTGACACAGTCAGCAGTCCTATGTCACTATACATGTTAACATGCTTTCCTCATTTAATGTCCTATGTTACTACTGATGAGTATTTCCCTTTAATTGTAATTAATTATATTTGGGTCATAGTTATCTTCACTCTTCCTACTCAGAGAAGCAGGCAGCTCTTAATTTACAAACAAACAAAACAGTCATATAAAAATATTCATATAGTAATTTTGGCCTCCTGCTGCCAATCAATTCTGAAAAATAATGCAGTTTTTGGTAAATATGGGCCACAAATATGAGAGAAGGAAAGACTCCCCAGGTCAAGATGAGCCTAAGTGGGCTGATTCCAGGACAAACTCACTGGCCTACCTCTACAGAAGCTACTCTCTCCTCCCTTCATCCCCAATCTTTTCTGCATATTACCCAAGCTTCCATCTTATGGAGTTTGTTTTGATTACTAAAATTCAAACACACCTGAGAGAGAACTCAAGCAAACTCTTTAAGATAAATGAGGGCATGACAAAAAGAACATAATAGTCAAATTGGCACAATTTAACTATCAAAGGGAAAAATGACTGCAATTAATTATAAAACACTTAATAAATTTTAAAAATCATGGAAATATGGTCATATAAGAGAATGTTCTTTTTTTCCTTTCTTTCTTTCTTTTTTTTACGTCACACAATCTAGTGTTAGAAGGAAAATGCCATAATGTTTGCAATGCATTTTCATACAAATATATAAAGAATGTATGGCGCTGGGTAGTTCTGTTTGTTAAGAGTGTCATCTGGATATGCTAAGGTTGTGGGTTCAATCCTGGGTCAGGGCACATACATAAAGCAACCAAATGAATTCATAATTAAGTGGAAAAATGAACTGAACTTTCTGTTTTTCTTTCTCAACTCAATTAACAAAATTAACTATATGGCAAATTATTCTCAATTGTTAAATCTAGTTGATGCTTATAGAGGTAATTTTTGTACAATTGTATCAACTTTTCTATTTTATTTAAATCATATATACTTTTTTTAAATGGGGGGAAGGTAGCCATAAGGGAATTAAAAGTCTGTCAATCGATATGGATGCTAGTCTCATTTCTTTCAGATTACTTTCTTCCGAACAGTAGCTGAAACCAACTCCATCACCAAAATTCATTTTCTTCACAGTCCTACACTTCATATTATTTTATTCACTGTGAGCCCTGACCTTTCTCAGCCACATAGAAGCCAGGTTGATGCATGATATTAAAATTAAAATAAAAAGTAAATCAAAATTAGGTTGACAGGGGTCATGGTGATATTGGTGCTGGAGAACCAAGGTTGAGAAATGAAGGTAAAACTGAGAGCTGACCAATAATAGTTATCAAGATACCACAGTAAAAAATGCCAAATCCAGCTTATTACATAGAACACTCCCAGGTATATGGAAGAAATCCTGAGCTGGGGAACCTGCCTTCCAAAATTAAGTCCATCCTCTTTCTAGGATCCCATCTTCTTTTTCTTATTTCATCTTCTTAACATTTGGCTCCCACTTCACTCTGAGATTGCTCTCACACCCATTCAAAACTCTCTCCCTTGTTCCCAATGTCACTCAAAAGGGGCTGACCTGGAGAAGGTCTGTCTCGGGCTGGCCAGTAGTGTGTGGGTTCTTGGCTTCATGCAGGAAAGATTTCACAGACAAATTCAGGTGATTTTGAGAATACATTTATTAAAGCTGGGGACAGTGAAACAAAGAAAGGGATTAGGGTGGAAGAAGCAGCAGGAGGGAGTCTAGATAGTGTTCCACTTTGGCTCCACAATAACGATATAGGAAAGAAGCTAGCCAGGGTGGGGCTGCTATCAGCTCACTGAAAAACCAGAGACAAGGGAGCCTTGGAGACAAGTCTAGGCAATGCTGCCACTGCTGGTTGCTCCCCTGGTAGCAAGTCTCGGGGGGCCCCTTAGAGTTTAGGAGAGGAATGTAAAATGCATACCTCACAGGGAAGAAATATGGGCATGCTCCAGAGAGAGCTTGAGCTGGGTCTTTATCTTTAGGGCTTTTGTTTTCTAAAAGGCAGAAATTTAGGTGAGGTCTTAGGGGAGGAAAAATATACAGAGAAAATCAGATGAATTTTTAAAGAATTTGATGATGGGCAGTTGAAAGAAGATGGAAGATGAACTTTTGAGTCACTGTATTAATTAAGAATATGGCATACAGCACATTTTTCTACTCCAAGCTCTACTGTCTGTCATCAAAGATAAATCTAATGTCCTTGTCCAACTGATAAGGGGACTCAAGAGTTAAAGATTTTAGCTTTAGCCTTGAGCAGTGTGGCTCACTTGGTTGGGCATCATCCCCAAAATCAAAAGTTCACAGGCTGATTACCAGTCAGGGCACATGCCTGGGTTGAGGGCCAGGTTCCTAGCTGGGTACATGCGAGAGGCAACCAATCAATGTTTCTCACACATAATGTTTCTCTCTCTCTCTCTCTCTCTCTCTAAAAGGTAAATAAATAAAATCTTTTTAAAAAAGATTTTAGCTTTAGTTGATAGGCTTAAGTGATGAATGCATGTGGAAAGCTGTTATTCCAGGAACTGGAACACATGACCTATGTGACTCCAGGAGGTCAATAGCAATTCAACCTTTGTGCACCAGGGGATTCTGCAAGCAATGGAGATGGTATCTGTGCCACTGTGGTTCAGGGAGGGAACTCCACAACACAGAAAAAGAGCTGTCAATCAGCAGATAAAGTAGTACTAGGAAACTCACGGCTGGATTGCATCTCTTATCTGATTAACCTTTTCTCCAAACCCCTTAGCTGCCCTTTCCTTCTCCATAAAAACAGTTGGCTTTAGATGAGATGGGTAGATGGTTTTTAGGGTACATAAGCAGTCTTTTCAGATCACCAGCCTCTGAATAAAGCACCATAAGATTCAATCCTAGGCCCTGGCTGGTGGCACAGTGGATAAGGCTCTGGCCTTCGAACCCAAAGTTCACTGGTTCAATTCCCCAACCAGGGCACACAACCAGGTTGCAAGCCAGGTCTCCAGTCAGGTCCACAGCTGGAGGTGGGTGAAAGGCAACCATACATTGATTTCTCTCTCCCTCTCTGCTTCTCTCCCTTCTCTTCTCTCTGAAAATAATAAAATCTTTTTTAAAAAATGGGAAAAAAAGATTCAACCCTTATCTCTGCTTACTGATTTTGGTAGTGACAGACAGTACAAATGCCGAGTTTTCCAACTAGCCCAACACTCCAGCTTCACATTTCCCTGACCCACTGGCCCCCAGGAGGCATCATCTCCCTCTGCTTTAGCTGCTGGGTTCTGTGGACTTGCCACCAGGAAGGGCTCCTCCACCTCTGGCATCCTGTGCTCATTTTCCCCACTTGACAACCTTTGATCCTAGCTATGTTGTCTAGTTATTTCCATGATTCTTTTTCAATACCTGGGCTCTTGATTACTCGGTTTTCTCCCAACCCATTATCGTCTTCACTTCATCTGGTCTTTATGATCCATGACCTCAGCCAATCTTGTCAATACTTTTAACTCCCTTGTTCCCCAAGACCTCCTATTCCACCTGGACCAAACTGACTAGCTGACTTGTTAATATTCTCAGTCTACAGAGACCTGCTGGAGAAAATTACCCAGCTAAAGAGATTGAAGCCATCCAGTGTTTGATTTCCAGCCTTCCGACCAGGTTTCTGGAGGCCCTAACTAGTTCTTTCACAATAGCTTTTCAAATTATCACCACCCTCCATCATCCCTAACCATCTCAACAGATAGATAACTTTGTTTCCTACTCACTAGGAAGAACAGAGACCAACCTACAATGCTACTTGGTACCATATTCATCTTCTAGTGTGACAACTGTCGTCTCAGGCTAGGGCTAATCTTTTTCTCTGCACCCCTGAGTCCTTCTGCTCCCACCTCTATGACCGCATTCCATCCATCTTGCACTTTCAAATGCTTCTACTCCTTTGCCTCCCCCTGTCAATATATGTCCAAGTCTCTAAATGAGATATAACCCATGTTTTCCATTCCAGGATGGTAAAGAGGTAAATTCTCTCCAAACCTACAATTTTATAGTAAATATTTTGGAATTTGTTTTTGGAACATGACAAGATGATTCTAAAGTTCATCTGGAAGAATAAAGGGGAGGAAATAACCATGATCACTTTGAAAATACTAAAAAACTAAGACTTTTTTGACTGATTTTATTTTTTAATCATCTATGTTTCTTTTAAGTTACTTATACTTTGCTTTGTTTATTGAGGCTTTTAGCTGTGTTGTTCATGAAAGCCTTGGTAACACTTGGTGCAAGTATAACAAGCTGGAGAGAGGGACATTCTTGTAGCCTGTCACCACTACACCAGAGCCCACCCACAATGGGCTCAGAGTGTCCCCCTGGAGCACTTTAGTGCTGTATGGATGATGCCTCATGGAGGTGGCTGGTAGCAGAGGCAAGGTGGGGTGCAATGGTAAGGAAGACATGAGGCAGATTTGTTTGAGACAGTGCTCAAGGGATCTCTGAGATAAGCTGGAGGGACTGGAAAATTGTACCATTCTGTACCCTTACTCCCTTAGGGTTTCTAGTTATTTTCTGTCTTGGCTAAAAAAAGAACTCTTCAAAAACAGTCATCTTAAAAAAAGACCCCTATAGAGTCTGGTATTCTTTCACCCTTTCCTTAAGTCATTTCAGCATTTGGGCAAAGGATGAGGCCTAGAAGGTTATACTCTTGCTTATTCCTGGAGTATATCAGTTGGGTCTTTTTTGCTCCAAGTAACAGAAACCCAATTCAACTTGTTTAAGTACAAAAAGAATTTACATTCATTTAACTGCACTGCCCAGGCCAGATCCTGGCTTGAACTTAGCTGGATCCAGGGGAGCAAACAATGTCATCACAGCTTGGTCTTGTGCTTGTGATCTGTTGGCTGTGCTTCTCTCCCAGTTGGCTCCATTTTCTGGCTGGCTTTTTCCTCCTAGTGCCAAGGAGATAACAAAGAACTGCAAACTTCCTTCCTTCATTTCAGCTACCACATGGAAGGGTCTCTCTTCCCAACTGTTAAATAAAAGATTCGGAATTTAGACTCATTAACTCTTATCTTTCCAATTACTCACTCTTGACTTCTTTCTTTTTGCCTGTCTGGTGTCCAATCTCAGTACAAAGAGACTTGATCAGATCACTAGGGAGAAAGAGAGTAGCTGTAGCAGGAGATTGCCCCAGGCAATGGTAAACAGCCTAGACAGGATTATGTGAGAAGCTGATTGCCTCCAGGGCTAAGGGAATTATGAGCCATAAGATCTAAAATAAAAAGAGGACAGTGACTGGCTCTTGGGCTCTCTTCCTGATGAATTTTGGATGATCATGCTGCAGCTGCCTATGTTTCCCAAAGGATGGTAGAAGGAGCTCCAGGCACAGCCTAGGATCACACTGGCCTGGCAGAGGGTGACAGTTATTTTTCTTTGGGTGTGTTTTAGAGGGGATGGGCTCTGAGGCAGAATTCTGCCATCCTTCCGAAATTGTGTAGCTTTTGTATCTTATGTTGTTTTAGTTTGTAAACGAATTGTATAGAAATAAGATAATTAAAAACAGGGGGAACGATGGGGGAGCCTGAGTGATAAGCTTAGGTGACTAATGCATGTGGGAAACTATTACTCTAAGATTGTGTAGCTTTTGAATAAAGATGTCTTTCCTTTATCATCAAACCTTTGCCTTGAATTTTGCCTAAAGGGTGGTGGCGGGCAACAGGTCCCTACTTGCTGAAACAATCTGACAGAAAAGTTCTAAGGGCTCTACAGTTCAAAAAATATCCAGAATCCAGTAATTTCTCACATTCCTCAGCTATTTATCCTCCAGGTCTAAGCCACCACCATATCTAAATTTAATTATGGTAATGATCTCAAGGCTCATTACTTCTACTCTTGCTCCTTTGTAATCTATACTCAATAAGCAACCAGAGTGATCCTATAAACTGGAGCAAATAAACAGGGCTCAGTGCAGAGGGAATAGGTAGGAATGTCCATCTCGCAGACTTTCCCTGAAAGAGACTTATTTGCATACTGTAAAGGCTTTTGCCCATAAAGTGCTTCCCAAGACAAGGTAAAGCTAAAGGAGTTCACCATCACCAAGCCTTTATTATATAAAATGTTAAAGGGTCACATTTAAGAAAAAGATCAAAACCATGAACAGTAAAATGGCAACAAATTACCAACTATCAACAAAAGAATCTAAAAAAACAAAAGCAAAATAAGCAAACAAGTAGAACAGGAACAGAAACTTAGATATGGAGATCATATGGAGGATTATCAGTGGGGAGGTGGAATGGGGAGAATGGGGGAAAGGTAACAGGGATCAAGAAGCATAACTGGTAGGTACAAAATAGACAGGGGGATATTAAGAATAGTAATGTAAATGGAGAAGCCAAAAAACTTTTTTTAATTAAATTTTATTGTTGTTGTATTACATCCATCCCATTTCCCCTCCACCAAAGAATTTTTAAAGATTTTATTTATTTATTTTAGAGAGAGGGGAAGGGGGGTGAAGAGAGGTAAACATCAATATGTGGCTGCCTCTTGTTCACCCCCAACTGGGGACCTGGCCCACAACCCAGGCATGTGCACTGAGTGGAAATTAAACCAACAGCCAATGCTCAACCCATTGAGCCACACCAGCCAAGGTGAAGCCAAAGAATTTATATTCATGACCCCTGGACATGGACTACAGGTGTGGGTGTGTGGAGGGAAGGGAGGTACTGCAAAGAGGTGGGCAAAGGGGAAAAAACTGGGGACAACTGTAATAGCATAATTAATAAAATAAACTTAAATAAAAGCTACTGCCCTATCAGCCTCCATTTAGGTGCTGACTGAGATCCTCCCCTTTGGGACACAGACTGTCTTGGCACATCCTCAATCACTAAGAACAAAGAAGCCTGCTTGAACAATCACAACAGTTTGAAAGATATCCAATAGCATAGATAGGCTGAACAATAAGGTTCACTTCCTATAGGAGACTACTACTTCAAAATTGGAAAAGGTGGCTATTTTATCTAGTGCACAAAAACAAAGAGTCAAGGAAAATGAAGAAACAAACAAAATGTTCCAAAGAAAAAACCCAGAAAGTTATTAATGAAAAATAGTTTAAAGTGATTCTGTAATGCAATGGCTTCTCCTTTCTTAGTAAAAACCAGAATTTTTTGGCAACATCCTATACACCTTGCACGACCAAACCCCTATTATCTTTGACCCTACTCCAGTTCTCTTCCCCTTCACTCACTGGGCTTCTAACAAACTGACTTCCTTGCTCCAATATTCCAACAGGATCCTGCTTCAGGGTCGCTGTCCTTGCTATGCTCTCTTCCTTATTCTTTTCCTCTACTCTCCCAAATGTCCAATGTTCAGTCCTTCATGTCCTTCTAGTCTTTGTTCAAATGTCAATCTTCTCAGTTAGGCCACCTTGGACCACCCAAATTCATTTTCTCCTGCCTTCCCTAGCACTCCTTACAAACTTCCCCATTTTTAGTTTTGCGCCATAGCATTTATCACCTTCTAATATCACACGTAATTGTATTTATTTTGTTTATTGTCTTTGAATGTGAGTTTGAAGAAGGTATTGTGAGAAAAAAAGAAACTCTTCAAGGTTCTGCCAAATGGTCTAATAATTGAATCTACATAAGACAGATTAACAAAACACCCAAATTTATTTTGTAATTTAAAAAATTTTATATTTTAGTTAGTTTACATTAAATATTATTTTGTTTTAGATTCAGGTGTACAGCATAATGGTTAGACAATCATATACTTTACAAAGCAATTCCCTGATATTTCAAGTACTTGCCTGGCACCATACATAATTATCACTATTAATATTGACTATATTCCCTATGTTGTACTTTATATCCCTTGACTCTTTTTTTAACTATCAATCTGCATCTCTTATCTCTTCACCTTTTTACTCTAGCCTCCTAACCCTCCTACTCTCTGGCAGTGATCAGCATTTTCTGTATCTGTTAGTCTGTTTCTATTTCGTTTGTTTGACAATAACCAAATGTAATTATACCCAAACCTATGGAAACCCCACATACAGGAAGGAGTTTTAGAGACAGAAAGGGAAAATGAAATTTAGAAGGTAATAAGTTCATGATGGGATTTGTGTCCTTAAAAAAGGGAAACATAAGAGCTAGCTAGTGCTCTCTCAGTCATGTGAGGACACATCAAGTAAACCAGGAAGAGGACTTTTACCCAAAACCAATCATGCTGGCACCCAGATAGACTTCCCAGTGTCCAGAAGTGTGCAGAGTAGATGGTTTTTAATTCACTCAGGCATTGTATTTTGTTAAAGCAGCCCAAACCAACGATGACAGGTGGATTAACATTAGAATAGGAAAATAAATTTGACAGTTAGGTAATCATGCGTGACTTTGGAGAAAAATATTTTCATAGCCTGGGGCAGAAACTAAAATTTAAACATAAGAAATGAATGACTGACTGGTGTGGTTTAGTGGACTGAGTGCAGGCCTGTAAACCAAAGGGTGACTGGTCCCAGTGAGGGCACATGCCTGGGTTGTAGGCCAGGTCACAGTTGGGGGCATTTGAGAGACAACCAGACACTGATGTTTCTCTCCCTCCCTCCCTTTCTGCCCCACTTACCCTCTCCAAAAATAAATAAAATCTTAAAAAAAGAAAGAAAGAAACGAAAGAAAGAAAGAAAAGGGTGACTGATGAGGAAGTGGAAGTAAACCATAAAATGGCAAATGGCTATATTTTGAAAAAGAGAATGAGAGCCTGCTCTAAACAGAGTACTACTCGAGGCACCAGGGCCAGCCTCACGGGCACATAACTTTTGCTGTCACACAGGGTGCTGTACCCATAGGGGTCCTGCTGTGGCTTAATGCTCTGATGTCAGTGCCTTGAAATTCTTGAATGAGGGCCCTGCATTTTCATGTTGCACCAGGCCTACATACTATGCGGTAGAACATGCAGGGCACTGAAGGGGACCAAAATATTTCATCATTTATTCACTTATTTATTCTACAACATGTACATGAATTGTTTACTACAAGCCAGGTACTCTGTTTCTGCAGACATGATGAAAAAGGTAGTGAACATGATAGGCACATGACAAAAAATTGTTATAAGGTTATTTTCAAGAATATTAAAATATAAACACAGCTAGCTGTGGCATGACATTCCACCTCACTTTCTTTGTTGTGTGGCCTATGTGATCTTAGTAAATTAATTCAACTTCCCTAAATTCTAGTTAACTCAAATAAAATTCAACCCAATCTAATTGGCTTTATTAAGTGATTCATAAATTGGGCAGCCTCCCATCCAGCAACTAGAAGGTGCTCCAAGGGGTTGTACAGAATTGCAAGTTTTCATAAGCAGAAAGAGGTTAGGCCTAAGAAGTTAATAGTGGATTATTTCAGGCAAGGATACCTTTTTAAAGGAAGACAAGAGAGTCTTATCAAGATTACCTCACGAGGGTGGGTCAGAAAATTCCAGACTGATTACCTTAAAATTCCACTCCAAGGAGGTGCTGAAACTGCAAATAGCTAAGTATTAAATCTAGGTTTGGCATCCTGGGCTTTTAGCACAAGTGACACCATATTGGGCCTATGGCTTTTCTTTTTAACATTGTCTAAGATGAGAATAATACTCCTAAGATTGTTAGGGGAATTAAATTAGATCAGGAACATAGGTACATAGAACAATACAAGATACATATTAAGTATTTAATTATGTGAGTGACTATGATAATTTCCAGCACCTAACATTGCCAAGCACATAGTAAGAATTCAATAAATGAATAGGTCTGTATCTGTTAGTCTGTTTCTATTTCATTTGAAATAGAACGAAGGTTATTAAACGGAGGTAAAAAGGAAATTTCAGATTATTCTGGATAGTTTGATATATTTTGGTATAAATGAAACCAATATAGCTATATAAATAAAACCAACATTGATTAGGCCTAGAACAAGATATGAAAGAATATGTACTAAGTTGTTGACTGATCAAATCTGGGCAATAGGATTTGAGGGGACAGAATTTTGTGTTGTGTTTCACTTCATACACTATTTTTTAAAAAACCTGAGATTTTAGAGAAATAAAGCTATCGGCATATTTTGAATATAGTGGCAGGCAACAAAGTTTATAGTCTATTACAGTTTTTCCCTTCCAAAAATTACTGTCTTCCTGTCCAAAATATTTTCTTTTAATTTGTTCTCTTTCTTCTAGCTCTAAATCTTTCATCATTTGCTATTAATCTTGGGAAAAATCAGTTCCTTGATCTGCATTACAGCTTTCTCTTTCATAAGAGGAAGCATCTAATCCGGACAGTGCTTTCCAATTAGTGGACCATGGCATTCAAGTGTTCTGAAGGTGGGTGAGAAACTAACCCCTCTGCAATGGTGCAGCTGAGAAGGATCAGGGGCTAGTATGTCTGGTCATGAGCAGGCTTCTTTAGGGCTCCTCAGAGCAGCATTGTTGAGTATTCTGGGATGTATGCCAACCATTGTAAAAAACAACTAACACTTAAAATTCTGCTGCCTGTATGTGGCCAAGGATGCCTGCCACAAGGGCATCTATCTGGACCATTCTGGAGCCAACGCACAAGTTTGTGTTTTAGGTGC
Source organism: Noctilio leporinus (assembly GCA_004026585.1). Classification (NCBI taxonomy): domain Eukaryota; kingdom Metazoa; phylum Chordata; class Mammalia; order Chiroptera; family Noctilionidae; genus Noctilio; species Noctilio leporinus. The sequence continues at coordinate 59,583 of PVIW01003428.1, read as the reverse complement.
CCAAGGGGCACAACACACATTTCCAGGCGTAGTATGTCAGGGATTGAGAGAGGAGCCTGGACTGAGTGAGGTTCCTGGTGGGCTCAGCTCCAAGCAAGGGCCTTAATTATTTGTCTTTACGTATACTGGCTATTTCTATCCCTTTGTGGAAATGCACTCTTTTATGGCCCTCAGACTAGCTGTTGACAATGCATAAATGTTCTCAAAGCTATGGTTTCATTGTGTAAATTTTTTTAACGCATTTTTAAAAAAGATTTATTTATTATTTTTCAGAGAGAGGGGAAGGGAGAGAGGCACAGGGAGAGAAGCATCAATGTATGGTTGCCTTTCACCTGCCTCCAGCGGTGGACCTGGCTGGAGACCTGGCTTGTAACCTGGTTATGTGCCCTGGTTGGGAATCAAATCAGCAACTTTTGGGTTCACAGGCTGGCACCTATCCACTGTGCTACCAGCCAGGGCTCATTGTGGAAATTTTTATATATAAAAATGTACTATTGGTTTCAAAACCATTTGCGTTATCATATGAAATTGCAATATTATATTTGTCAGTAAAAGAGCTGTTATTCCTTAAATGTAATTACAATTTTAACTATTGAATGATATAAAATGGTTTTAAATATTTTATCACCTACTTATGTGATCAAAGTCCCTTACTGATAATTACTCTTCAGAACATGAGGAATTAATCATTAAAAAGTTAAGTTCAGAAACTGCATAAAGCCATTTGAATCATAAAGCTTAATATTAAAATATACTCATATAAACAAGTTAAAGGTGATTATTAAAAAATATGGAGCCCTGGCGGGTGGCACAGTGCATAAGGTGCTGGCCTGTGAACCCAAAGGTTGCTGGTTCGATTCCTAGCCAGGGTACATACCCAGGTTGCAAGCCAGGTCTCCAGCCAGGTCTGTAGCTGGAGGCAGGTGAAAGGCAGGTGAAAGGCAGGTGAAAGGCAACTATATATTGATGTCCCTCTTCCGCTCTCTCTTCCCCTCTCTCTAAAAATAATATTTTTAAAGAAGTGTGGAAAAATTTTATTTTATTCAAATTCAATTTTACTATCTTCTCTAATACATTGTATTTTATTTTAGCATAATTATATAATTTGAAGGAAATATGAATTTTTAAAAAGGTTTTACTCATTTATTTTTAGACAGAGGGGAAGGGAGGGAGAAAAAGAGGTAGAGCAACACTGATGTGAGAAACATCAATAGGTGGCCTTGCACATGTCCCCAACTGGGGATCTGGCCTATAACCCAGGCATGTGGCTTGATGATGTTTTGGTTTGGCACTCAGTCCGCTGAGCCACACCAGCCAAGCAGAAATGCTATGACTTTTTAAATCAACAATCATTTAGATGCTTTCAAATTTTTTTGTTTATGCAACTTCACGCGCTGTACAAAATTGTTTTCTGTGTGTGTTGTATGAAAGTTGTTGACAGGCCCTAATATACATTATTTATCAAATCAGTCTGCCATTATATCCCACCTTAAGATCCTTATCCTATGCTCCCTCACCCCTATACTCTCTCTCTCAAACATATGCACACACACACACACACACACACACTTGCAAGACAGTCAGGGCTACAAGGATAGACAGCAGCTGAGGATCAAATTTGCGTCCAGCAGGGTCAAGAACTCAGGCAGGAATATTTGTATGAGATCCTGGGTGGCTGCAGAACTGAGGATAAACTTAGACAAAAGCATAAAAAGTAGCAAATGTCTAAAAACCAGTCTGGATGAACAACAAATTCGGACGAAACCAAAGGGAAGAACCCACATTTTACTCAAGGACCAAAGATCCCAATAAATGGACTGACATACCATGTTCCTGGATGGAAGTACTTAGTATCTCATTCCCAAACATTTCGAAAATATAAGAATTTAACACAATTCGAAGAAGGAAACAATATGAACAGAAATTAATGATTAAAAATAATTCCTTAGAAAACACCTAGACAACAGCCCATAAAGTGAAGCCATGCAATCAGTTTTCATGATCCCCTTTGTAGTTTTTCTCGCGGTACCACGAATGTGAATACTATCTTCCTAGGGCCTTTAACTTTTCTTGTTTCTACATACTCAGAATTGAATCAGAAATCAAGTTATCCATGACTACTTCATAGTAATTACACTCACGAACCTTGATATGTGTGTTTGTGAGCGCTTTTACCCTCACTCGAGGGCATTTTTCATCGCTTTTAGATATAGAGGAAGGAAGGGAGCAAGAGAGACACAGTTATTACGCACGAGAGAAACATCGATGGGTTGCTCCCTCATTGGTGCCCTGGCCACGGATCAAACCCACTGCCAGTAGCTTGTGCCCTGACCTGGTATTGAACCTGTGACCTTTCCGTTTAAGGGACAAGGCTCCAACCCACCGAGCCGCCCAGGCCAGCGCTGAAGCCCTGGTGCGGTAGAGACCCACAGGATATAAACGTCCCCGCAGCTTCAAGTACTGTTGCTGGGTATCAGGGGTGCTCGAAAAGCCACGTAACCGCTTCTTGTGGTACTGAAACCAGAGCAACAGTTGGGAGACTAGTTTGGAGGGTCACTTCGTCCAAGTTACATTCGTAATGGACTGGTGACTGGTTTCTGCCCGAGAACAAAGTACCTTTTGTTCACATCTGCCAAATAAAACACCTGTTCCGCTTGGGCAGTGCTAAAGAAACATGAATTACTTTTGTGCTCCCTTTTTCCAAGCCCCAAGCAGCCCATTCCCCATTTGTTAACGCAGACTGTCTTAAAAACTGTTGCAAGTGTAACTGATTAAATTTCTAATCTTTCCAAGGGAAGGCCTGATCAATTTTAAAGCTTTGCCTGGACTGCTACGTTAAAATCCAAGGCATTTCTTAGCTGGGGAAGCGGACGCGTCAATTACGGTCACTTTCCATCAGCGTCTGTTTAAACACGGACCCACACAGGCGGCTGTTCTGGGTGTTGGAGATGACCAAGTCGCATCCCCACTTTCATTTAAAAATGCTAAAATTGAAGCTCTGTAAGGTCAAAGGGCTTAAAATCACTTAGAGGAAGGATTGCATCTCTAGTTTTTAAGTCTCTAATGGATCTCGCCCATTATTCTTTACAATTGGAATCATTCAGGTAAAAATCGCCAATGGGTAGCACAGCTGGCAACCCTACTTTTAGCCTTATAAATCATTCAATCCCCTAAATTCCGTCCCCCAGGGAAGTTGCTTCAGCTTTCCACAAAAAGTAGGAAGTGTTAAAAAAGTGGCGACGGATAGGAACCAGGGAGTGCCTAACGAACTGACCTCTGCCAGCCCGGCCTCAGCTCCTCAAGGGCAAACTTTCCCTGTGTCAGCCGCGCTTCGAGGCCTTTCCACAGTGCCCGTGATTCATACACATCGGGGTCAAAAGGGATTTTTAGTACCGGCCCTCAAAGGGGACGTCGCCGTCACAGAAGCAAGCCCCCTCGCGTTCGGAAACGCGGGAGAAGCCGAAGGGCCCAGAGGTCGTGCTAGCGACCTTCAAGCTCAAGATAAGAGCGGGATTTTACACAGGTACGGTCAGCGGAAGGAACTCCGGGACACAGACCCAGAAGATGACGTGGGGGAGGGGAAAAAAGCGCGAGAAGACAAGGCCTTTTTGCCGGTGACGCGAGATCACGCGGCGTTCCCTCGACGTGTTCGCACGCCACTGGCTGAACTCGCGCTGACGTCCCCACAGCCGCCCAGGCGCGAACCGCGGCTAGGGCGGCGCCGCACTGTAAGTTGGTGAGGCGAGCGCGCTCCCGCGGCCTGCCACGCCCCCGCTCTCCGCCCGCCAACCCGCTCATCCAGTCCCTCTTCGCGCCCACTTAGCCACGCCCACCTCGTAACTCGCCCCTCCTCCGTGGGGGCCGGCGGCGCGCGGAAAGCGCGTCACGTGACGCTGGCCCCGCCTCTTCCTCTCGGTCCCATATTGAACTCGAGTTGGAAGAGGCGAGTCCGGTCTCAAAATGGAGGTAAAACCGCCGCCCGGTCGCCCCCAGCCCGACTCCGGCCGTCGCCGCCGCCGCCGGGGGGAGGAGGTATTAGGGGGAGAGCGGGGGGTTGATGGGTAGTGGCCCGCATGGGGTCCTGGCTCTGGGAGCGGGGAGGCCGGGTGGACGGGTCGGCGCTCCCGCGCTCTGCGTTGAGACGGGCGGTGGGAGGGGGAGGGGAACGGGCCTCAGAGGCCTCCTCGAGGCCTCTCACCCGCTTTGCTTTCTATTTCGGGTGCGCAGGGGGTCTTTCAGAGGCGCGGCGTGGCTGGGGAGACCTCGGAAGGGTAGCGGGCCTACGGGCCGCGCAGCCTAGGGTTTGAGGCCGAGGGAGGCATGGCGGGCCTGAGCGGGAGCGGTTGGGAGGAGGAGGTGGGGGAGGGGAGGGGACGTGCAGGCACATCCGGGAGAGCGAGCAGGCGGGCGGCGGCCACATTGACATTGATCCGCTGCCGCGTTACGAAATGGCGCATTGGCCCGCAATGGCCGACACTTATCTCCACCACCGGGAAAGAGCGCGGGATTGGAAGCGAGACGGAGGAGGCGGGCCTGGCGGAAAATGCCGCAAAGGGCCTGGAAATTTGGGGCGCGGTGCTTTTCCTGGAATTCTGTCTGCGCATGTCTAGGCTCTACAGACTTAAGGCGACGAGATTTTTTAATTGTCAGCATCCAGTTGAAAATAAAATTTTAAAAGTTGGCTGCTTTATATTTTCTGATCCATTGCAAAAGTACTTAGAATTTTACATGTTTCTTCTATTGATATATGGGAGCTTGAAAAAAATTTCTTACTGGTTTGAGGAGGGAGAAATCGATTTGTTCCACTTAATTATGTATTCATAAGTTGGTCCTTGTGTGTTCCCTGATCACGGATTAAACCTTCAAAGGAGAAATGCTCTGTTCTAACCAACTGAGCTACCTGGTCACAGCTGAAATTTTTATCTTTATTTTCTCCATGTCTGTGGTTATAGTTTCTTGGGTGTTTTACCGTACTGGGACAACAGAAGGATTTTTTGTGTGCTTGAGATAATTTTACGTGGGGTATGATGTTATTTTATGTTAAAGTTAATTTGGTGTTGATTAAATGCATTTAACTGGGACTGGAAAAGATGCAAAGTAAGAATTTATGCTTTAGGCTGTTAATCCTTTAACCTTTTCTTCTAGCGTGGGACAGTCTCTTCGTATTAAATGTTTTAAGATCTGTACTTTTAGAAGACCCAGGAAGACATTAGAATGTAAATGTGAGCCCCTCTATGTAAGGACTTTGGATGAATGCTGTCTTAATGCATGAATCAAATGGCAATCTGTGTAACTTGTTCAAGAGCTGGTTAATTTGTAAAACATCTTTAAAATATTCCTTTTGAGCATAAATTTTAAGTGCAGCTTGCCCTTTATTGTGACCCTAGAAGATTCTCTTGGTATGCTTTTGGATGTCTTTAAATTTGCCACTCAAGATTTAAGTTACATCTCATAGCTTTGTAGTTTAAAATTAAATTTCTAGAAAGAAACGGCATTATGAAATACCACTTCTACAACACTTTGGTTCCTTGTAAAGCGAAAATAATTATCCTCAGGAACTTTTGTTGCTAAAAATTCAGGGACTTTATTCTAGGATTCTTTTGGACTTCAGTTTAGTTGAAGTGATGTTGCATTCAAAGGGCTGGTTATAAGTTTTGGTATTTCGGCTCTTATTAAATTGATGAGATTTGTATGATCCTATTCTAACTTGAACTGAACAAAGTATTAATGGTATAGAATTTGGCACTGAGTTTGTTTGTAGTGAAGTAGAGTGTAAAAACCTTGTGCAACTTTAGCAATTCACCTATTACAAGAAATAATTAAAATGTATTGGTTTGTTTTCTCAGGGCCATGATCCAAAGGAACCAGAGCAGTTGAGAAAACTGTTTATTGGTGGTTTGAGCTTTGAAACTACAGATGATAGTTTAAGAGAACATTTTGAGAAATGGGGCACACTCACAGATTGTGTGGTAAGTTGTCAAAGGGACAAAAAAGGGTTGTTAGGGGTAGGGGACTTGTGGAGGTGTATTTCAGTGCTTTACATTTTTTATATTGTAGGTGATGAGAGACCCCCAAACAAAACGTTCTCGAGGCTTTGGTTTTGTGACTTACTCTTGTGTTGAAGAGGTGGATGCAGCAATGTGTGCTCGACCACATAAGGTTGATGGGCGTGTAGTGGAACCAAAGAGAGCTGTTTCTAGAGAGGTATTTTAATTCTTGTGTATAATGTGTTAAAATGTAAAAATTTGTGGTTCTTTTTGTTTTGTTTTTTTTACTTACGTATTTTGTACTCATAGGATTCTGTAAAGCCTGGTGCCCATCTAACAGTGAAGAAAATTTTCGTTGGTGGTATTAAAGAAGATACAGAAGAATATAATTTGAGAGACTACTTTGAAAAGTATGGCAAGATTGAAACCATAGAAGTTATGGAAGATAGGCAGAGTGGGAAAAAAAGAGGATTTGCTTTTGTAACTTTTGATGATCATGATACAGTTGATAAAATTGTTGGTAAGTAACTTGAATAAGAAAGCAGAAATGGCTTTATCCTCTAAACTTGCTGAATTGCTTGTAATACTGCATTGTGCACATGAAGTGAGTAACCAGCATCCAAATCAAGAAATGAAGGTTAACACCCCAGAGCATTCCCTCATCCTCACTCTGTCACTGCCTTCTTGATACAATTTTAACATTATATAGTGCTAAAGGATACCATTTATGTTTTTTTTAAACACCAAATAATTTCTGTTTGTTTGATTTAAAAAAATTTAGTTCAGAAATACCACACTATTAATGGGCATAATTGTGAAGTGAAAAAGGCCCTTTCTAAACAAGAAATGCAGTCTGCTGGATCGCAAAGAGGTGAGTAGTAACCGTATATACTTGAACAATAAGCATGGGTGCTGTTTGTAAGGTTCTTAAAGATCATCCTTGCTTGTGTTAAAGGCCGTGGAGGTGGATCTGGCAACTTTATGGGTCGTGGAGGAAACTTTGGAGGTGGTGGCGGTAACTTTGGCCGTGGTGGAAACTTCGGTGGAAGAGGTAGGATGGTTATCCTATTTCTAAGTATTTGTCCAACTAAAATTTATTGATAAGTTGGATGTTACACTTCTAATTCATACCTTGCTTTTCCTCAGGAGGCTATGGTGGAGGTGGTAGCAGGGGTAGTTACGGAGGAGGTGATGGTGGATATAATGGATTTGGAGGTGATGGTAAGTTTTTCTTTATTGTTTGATTTTTTTGTCCTTGTTCCCAGTGCTTTATTGAAAATTAAGTATTAAAATTTTTCAGTGGTTAAAGTTTGCTTCTGAACTAATTACAGGGGACTAGATAGACTTCCTTTAAAGATTCAATATTAGCTAATTGTTGACTAATCAGGTTTTTGGTTGTAGTCAGTCGAGCTGATGTTACTATTTAAGGTTGTTTACTAATTTTCTTTGGTGAAATTTAAAGAATTGAAAACTGATATCAAAAGTATTTTTCAGCATTTATTTTAAATTCTTAGTAGCCCAGATTCCTGGTTCTAGTAACCACAGTTTAGTGCTAAATCAGTTCATAGGATTACTTTCCATTGGCTTGAATGTAATAAACTAGAGTTCAATAACTTGAATTCTTACACTTTTGTGTTTTGTCCCCCACCTGCACCTCACCCCCTTTTTTCTTAAGGTGGCAACTACGGCGGTGGTCCTGGTTACAGTAGTAGAGGAGGCTATGGTGGTGGTGGACCAGGATATGGAAACCAAGGTGGTGGATATGGTGGTGGTGGTGGAGGATATGATGGTTACAATGAAGGAAATTTTGGTGGTAAGTTTTTAGTTGTTTTAAATAACGTTTATATAGTTGAGTTACAGATGTTTAGAAGTGTTAAAATGTAGAATTAAATCGAATTTCATGTGTAAAATTAGAAAATACTCGATGTGTGATTGAACTGAATTTCTTACTGTGCTTATTATTTAGTAAATTTGTAAAATGTATTCAACTCTCTTTCAGTACTTGAAATGAGCTTTTATCAATAATGCATTTATTGCAAGACTTTTACCTAGCTAGGCCTTTATAAACTGGACAAGAATGCAGCAAGTTTTGGGCTATGTTAATATAGCAATGACAAAGTTTTTCTTAATTAATTTAGAATACTTTTGTCACTTATTTAAAAGCTGATTTGTGTCAAGATTAGAGTGAAATAAACTGACAGTTTTGATGGTGTTAGTGGTATGAAGGAGAGAACATGTGCTGGAGTGTAGCATCAAACATAAAACATGACAACTCTAGATACGTGCTCTTGGGATTATCTTACACTGTTTTCTTACCCATGTTTAAGGGTTGCTAGTGGGCCACTGGTGGAGAGTTTGGTAGTTCTTACAGCCTCTTCAAAAGGTTGCATGTAAGTGGTGGAGAGTATGCTGCCATGATTACAAGATGATGTACGTAAATTAGAAGAGGGAGATAATTACTGTTAGTCAACCACAAATAAAAACTTTGTAATTTCAGGTAACTACGGTGGTGGTGGTGGGAACTATAATGATTTTGGAAATTACAGTGGACAACAGCAGTCAAATTATGGACCCATGAAGGGGGGTGGCAGTTTTGGTGGAAGAAGCTCGGGCAGCCCCTATGGTGGTAAGTAACATTTTTTCATCAAAATTCTTTATAAAATTTTTAAACTTACAAACTCATGTATATTTTAAAAATTCTTTATATGTATATTTCCAGGTGGTTATGGATCTGGTGGTGGAAGTGGTGGATATGGTAGCAGAAGGTTCTAAAAACTCAGAAGAAAAGGGTAGGTATCTCTTAAATTTTTATGATGATGATAAAACATATGTGGAACTATTCACTGAGTGTAATAATTTTTTTATCCTGTATTATTCAACAGGCTACAGTTCTTAGCAGGAGAGAGAGCGAGGAGTTGTCAGGAAAGCTGCAGGTTACTTTGAGACAGTCGTCCCAAATGCATTAGAGGAACTGTAAAAATCTGCCACAGAAGGAACGATGATCCATAGTCAGAAAAGTTACTGCAGCTTAAACAGGAAACCCTTCTTGTTCAGGACTGTCATAGCCACAGTTTGCAAAAAGTGCAGCTATTGATTAATGCAATGTAGTGTCAATTAGATGTACATTCCTGAG
>PVIW01003428.1:17287-50363 GCA_004026585.1 Noctilio leporinus | reverse complement strand
TTTAACTTTTCAATATTTGTGTAGTTCAGTTTTTCTACATTTTAGTACAGAAACTTTAACAAAATGCAGTTTTGAAGGTGTTTCCTTGTGAGTTAACAAGTAAAGAAGATCATTGTTAATCACTTTTGTATGAATTTTGCTAAAGTTAACTGTAAAGAAACACCTGCTGACTTGCAGTTTAAGGGGACTCTATTCTCCCCATTTCCAAACCATGAAATGAATGGGCTCTGATATGTGGAGAGAATAGATACTTGTATGTTTGCATTGTGTGTTTTAGATAAATAGAATTGGGTATTTAAATTAGCATATTTGTGACTTTAATAGCATTAAGACTTACCTTCAAATGAAAAAAATCTCAAAATTCCTATTTGGTTTTGTGCTTTTTTCCCCCTAAAATGTAATGATTTTAGTGTGTTAGCTTTGGTCCTAGCTGTGTTTAGATCATCTCCATTATACATTCACCTTGGTCACATGTGAACTTCCATAGTTTTTATTTGGGTGTAAAGAATGTCTACTACCGTCTTTTAATTCTGCAAAGAGGTAGTGGATGTTTTTCCTTTCCTACATTAAAAGTTATTCTTAAAAACTTTCAAAATACAGGACCACTAAGCCTGCTGTATCTGAGCAAATTGGTGGCTACTTTTTTTCCTTTTTAAAGCACAAGAGGCCCATAAATCTTCAGTTATTTTCCTTGGTTTAATATATATTTTTTTGATACAAACTCAAAGCAAGAGAATAAAAATCATGCATTGTTGAACCCTTAACTGGCTGGCATGCTTTCCTGTTTGTGCCCTCTACATTTTACTGGATGGAACAAAAGACAGTCTAGATATAATTGACGCACGTGACTTAATGCAGAAGTGTAACCCCAGTTGCTTAGTGTAAGCTTTCCACTTCCCAAACACCTGAATTTAATTGGAGTCATCTTGAGTTCTATTCAAAATCCCAAAGAACACACTGTTACTCTGTATGCTTGAATCTAAATCATGTTGATACTGGCTGATTTGTTTGGAAGACCCTGGGTGAAAAGGTTTTTAGATAATAAGGTCGTATACATATATATACATAAAAACATCAATGTTTATTGTTTCGCGCCAGCCTAGTGCTTACAGTTTTATTCAAACCCAAAGTATGTGCCCTGCTGTTACTATTTCTTTGGCAGTTGAACACTGAATTCAAGAGTCTTATTTTCATTTTAAAGAAGTACTAAGCAAAAGAAGCAATAAAAAGGGGAATGGGGTGTGCTAGTGTTTGCATATGCTCTCTTGTTGCTCTAATTCTGTGCCTCTGTGCATTAATATTTGGATGCATGCAATACCAGCATGGAAATTGGTCTTCACAGATACTGCAGTTTTCCAGAAAACACTCACAAGCCAATGTAACAGACAACATGCCATTTGTTAATGGACGTATGTGAATATGCAGCATAGAAAATAGGCAAATATTAGAAAATGGTTAAGTCTTTAACAACTCAAGTGTGGTTATTATATAAATGGACACTGTCAATGTTTATCACTTAAACCTGGGTACCTGGTCAAAATAATGCTTGGGAAACATTTTATTAAAATTGAGCTAAATTGTCTCAGGTTCTTTCATTCATACAATACAGGTTCAACAAGGGTGGGAGGGGGAGGTAACATTTCATGTTTCTGTGTTTGTGGATTTGTTTGACACAACCTTGACAGTATCCTTTAATGGCATATGAAGTGAATTGTACTGTTAACAAACTTTCTGTGTTCTGGAACTAGTTTAATAGTGAAAATATTTTAAGTAAGTTGATGTTTACAACCTATAAGCAGGTAAATCCTGTGTATGTGACCTGTTTATAAGTTGTATTAGCTTAGTTCTTGTGAACAGTGTGGAAAAGTAAGCCATGAGGAGAGCGATTTAACCAGCTTTAAAGGACCTAAGATGTGCATTTTAAGCACAGTGTGGATCAAAGGAGAATCACTAAGACAGGACTTCAGCAGCCTTTGAGTATGGACAAGTCAGCATAAATAAAGAAATGACAAGGCAGCAGCAAGAGCTTCATCTACAGAGAAGTGAAGGCATAAGATACTATGGTGGTGATAGTGAGCAGCTTTCCCAAAGCTAGTTAAATCTGCTTATTACAACTGAAATTCGAAGAAAGTCTAGCAGGAAGGAGCTCTTCGCCTTTTGGAACATCAATGAGAGATAGTTGCCACAGTCACTAGGTCTAGCATTTAGACCTGAAAGGAAGGGCAATAAGCATTAGGTAAGGCTTGAATTTGAATTTTTTCACTAATTAAAAGAGTAATTTTTTGTAAAGCAAGGTAAGAGTAATCTTTTTGATTTGCAGGTTGAATGAAACCCTACTTGCCTAAATGAGGAATGTCTTTCCTACCATCTTAAATACGAAGGTTTCTGGCTGGGTAAGGTTTGTAGCTCACAGTAAAACCTGGTGACACCATTTGTTTCCCTACAAATTTCTATTACACATTTAAAACTACTAGGTACATTAGCAAAGCTGTTCAGCTGAAACTTTATTTTGGAAGAATATTCAAAACATTTTAAACAGTTTACAAAAATTTTTCCTGCAATAACCACGAGTGTTCATGTTGAGTGAGATGTGGCCCCATGTACACATTTCATTGTTGGTGTCCTTAGGGTCAAATCAGGTTTTGATGAGAAAGGGGGAGTAACTACAAATTTTGCAGTTTTATTTAATAAGCGTGACTCAGTTGTAACAAACATTAAGCTGTCCATCCTCAATCTAGGACAAAAACCTTGGAATGAACTTTGAATTGCCAGATGATACAAATATAAAAATAGTCTCAGTTAAGTGATTTCACACACAAGTTCTCTTGCATATAAAATTGGAATTAGGACTAAAGCATACATTTTAAAAGTTTTTAAAATGTCATTATTTAACTTAAGCAGAAACAGTTGGGGCTTATGCTAAAGCCTTTTTTTTTTTAAACAGCTTCCCAAAAACTAAACTGTCCAAATTAGATGCAGATTTCTTAAGGGCTGTTAGTGCTACCCCAAAGTAGGGGCTTGTTCAAAGTTGAGATTTGGTGTTAATTCACTTAAAAAAAAACAAAACCAAAAACAACTTGAGGGTTCGATGTTTAAAATTAGTTTCTAAACCACAAAAGGTCACATAAACAGGAGTAAGATGGTCAGAGTTCATTCTCTCAAAATGACTGGTTGTCTCTTATCTAAATCAGGACTAAATCTACATATCACTGTAGAATTGAAGTGTTGAACAAGGTAATTTTATTGATGAAGTTTACATTTTATTGATGAATTTTTTTCACAACTTATAGTGAAGCAGATTTCCTATGAAAGGAAACATTTTTAAAGGCATTGTTTTCAGTCCATTTCATTTATGAAATAAAGTGATTTAATTTAAATGTAGTTACTGTCATTTCTGAAAAATAAGATGCTCTTAAGTCATAGCACCAGCAAACAAGTTCATAATGGGAAAATGGTCAACGCGTACGTCACTGGTTTTGTAAAAGCAACTCACAGGTTACTGCTTTCCACACTACGGTAAAAACAAAACACAAAAACTCCATTTCCATTCCGAAAGAAGAAAAATCTGGTATTTGTTAAAGAACTAAGTAATTGAGATAAGCTTGGTTTTAAGAGTTCAGTATAGAAGTCAAAATTTGATGTCACAAAGTAGGAAATAAACATGCATGTGCAGGGGTAATGGATTATTAGCTTATATAAGTTCACTATTAAATTTCAATGTTTAATGATTTTTAAGACAAGGTGGTTTGTAATGGATTCAGATGTTTCATTTGTAGGATACTGAAATGTTTACAGAAAGAACTTTTTCATTAAAATATTTTTAGAAATGTGTGTGTTGTTTTGTCACTTCACAGTGTTCATGTGTTTAAAATTCTGTAGAATGACATACTTTAGTAATAAAACAGCAGGAAACTTGGAAGGAATGAATGAACCTTTACATACCAGTTCATTTAAAAAAAGGATTCTATTTCGTGGAACACATTTGAGAAATCAACATGGGAAAATACCTTAAGCTTACTGCTGCTTAAGGATTTGAGTCTTAAAAGGACAATATGAAATGAATGGGGAAAACAAGGATAATTGCAATGTTAGGAAAGTAGGAAAAGAGTTGAGCAAGTGAAAAACAATTTCAGAGATGGATAAAAGGGGAATTCCAGATGTTGAAAGTGCTGGGCTTCTTAAAGGCCATGAATCAGTCCGTTTTGTGTTGAGGTGGGGGTGGGGCAAAGCCTTCATGAAATAATTTTCAGCTTACAGTATTATTGATAATTATTAAAATCTGAAAAACTTGTGCGGTAGACTTAAGGGGTATAGAAATGTTATAACTGGATTTTAGCATTAACAGCTGTTAAGATCATGGTAAGTGAAATTTGAATTTAAGTCATGGGGGTGGGGCTTAGTTAACAGGAGTGCAACACATTTTGAAGTAATTGAACATGGTGTCAGTATAGTATATGCAGTGGTTTCATATGTGTCTGTAGGTGCCTCCTAATTGGAGTTTTAATTTTTGCATCCTCTTAACAACCCAAAATTTGATTTCTAGCACAAGGACTATAAAAATACATTGTTAAATGAAACATTTGGACAAGTTGGAATCCTACATACACATTATGGACCAATTTTTTGAAGGTTAGTGTTAACTTCTGCAAAAACAGGGCCCTGTTAGTACATGAGATGAATGTAAAATGTGAAGTACCAAACATAAGAAAGGTAGTACTTAACATATTTGCCCATCACATTTTCAAATACAGATAATGACAAAGATGTGTTGAGAACTTGAAGTAGAAAAGGGTACAGTATTGAACAGCTAGGAAGAAGTGAATGACCCATGTTTAACTTAAAAAAAATATATTGGTATGTGATTAATTTTTCCCCCTTAATCATTTCCCTTATATCCTCTTAACATCTCCACCCATCCCTCTTCCCCCTTCACAAACACTTGTGTCCAAGGATTTTTTCCCCTCAATTCCTCCACCAAGGAAAGTAAAGCCATTACAATTTATAAATTATCACTGATGAGAGAATTTTACAAATGGTAATTGGCCATATCTGAAGGTTATAAGGTAATTTTTAAAATTTTATTCCATGCATTGTTATATGTTGAGTATCCTTTAAAGTATATACTTGAACCTGGTAAGTATTTGGATTGAGTCTGTTATCCTTTGTTACACCTTTAGTAGATACTGGGTTGTTAGGTTTTGTCTTCCAGTGAGAAATTGAAAAAAACTGGTAGTTTTGTGAGCTTGAACTTGGTTAAGTTATTTGGGGCTTAAGGTTTTTTCCCCCCTAAATTATGCAATTTGGCAGTTTGGTATTGCCAACAGACTCCCTTAGAATGTTGATTTCACATGCATTAAATGTGTAGAATTAAACATTACATTGTAAAGTTACCAAAATAATAAATTTGATTTTGTAAGGTGTGCCTTAAACATTAAAGGTGGCTAATGGTGGGTCTAATGACTAGTAATACGTAAGTAATATTTTTGAGATACTTGGTAACAGTAATCCAATATTAAAGTGATTTTAATGTCATCAAGTATGGTGTATACATAACTGATGTGATGTGCCGCCCATCCTGAAGGAATGTTAAATTTCACTGGTGTTACTGAAAATAAATTACTTTGTCCCAAAGTTCTCTGCTCTAAATTCTGTCCAGATTAAAAATGTTTTCACCTGATTTTTGTGTGTGAAAATGGAGATACTACCCACCCTCGTTGAGTCTGTTGCTTAAATGTAAAAAAATGGACTAAAAGGAGCTAAACGTAGTTTAGTCCATGATCTCAAAATATTTTTGGTAATCATGGGTACTATCTTAAGGATATATCCTGGCCTGGCAGGTGAGGCTCAAGGGATTGAGCACCAGCCTGAGAACCAAAAGGTCACCAATTTGATTCCCATTTACAGCACATTCGTGGGATGTGGGCCTGGTTCCAAGTTGGGGCATGTGAGAAGCAACCACACATTCATGTTTCCTTGTTTCTCCTTTCTCTTTTCTCTAAAAATACATTTTAAAAAAGAGGCTATATCCTGAAGCATATATATATATGTATATGCACATACATATATACACACACACAAAAAAACTTTAATGGGTGATAATTAAGCCAGTGTCTCCACAAGTGATTAAAAGTTTTTAGGGTCTTTAAAAGTTTTTCCAGTTCTCAAAAACTGAAAGCTGAAACTGGCCTGATACGTAGCCTTAAAATTAAAAAATTGAATATTGGAGGCTTGAAAGCAAAAGTATGGGTGTGAGAAGTGCTGTAAAATAGATTTAAGCAGCCTTCCTGCCCCTCGGAAGCATGGGTTTAAGAAATCTCAGCAAAAATACATTTTTAATATACAAAATGTGCAGTTAAGGTTTCTAATGCAATGCTTGATATACATAGCTCGATGTAAAGGCATGGGTACATATTTTTAAAGAATTCAAATAAGGTTTAGCAATTAGCCAAACTTAATCTGAAGAGATCAGATCAAGAGCTTGGCTTCTATTCTTTTAGTCACAGATTAGGATTCATTACATGCAGGTGAACCTCAGATACTGGGGTTCCACAGCACTGCAGTTAACATTGTTCATTGGCAATTTTATGCAAAAGCGAATGTGTAAGAAACTATATCCATGTTCATTAAGTGAGCTAGGTAGTAGAGGGTCTTGCCTTCAAGTATCGAAACTGCAGTAAAGTGAAGCACAATAAACCAAGGTGTGCTTATATTTAAATAGTTGAGTTTCTAATGCATATGCATTGGCCCAGTAGTTAAAAGTAGTCTTCAGCACTGGCTGGTGTGGCTCAGTGGATTGAGCACCGGCCTGTGAACCAACAGGCTGCTGGTAATTCCCAGTGCCTGGGTTGTGGGCTCAGCGGTTTCTTTCCCTTTCTCTCACCCTTCCCCTCTCAAGAAAATCTTTTAAAAACTAATCTTTAGGTTACATGAATTTGACAAGGTATTTTGCAATTTGGTTAATTCAGGAAAAATGCCTGTGAACAAAGGCATCTGCTGTCTGGCTAGTGAAATGGTTCTGGTCCGTGCAGCAGTGCTGCCCTTGCAGTGTGTGCTGGCCAACTCCTGGTCCTCCAGGTGGGGCTGCTTCGAACTTCAGCCTTCACCCCACGCACAATTTTGTTTAGGGTGGGGTACTTAATTGAAGACTTGAAATACTTGTCTTGGAGGTTGGAAAAGTCCCCTCCAGAGATTTCATCACCACCATGATAAGGAAGTTTTCTTTTCCTCGTTCTTTTCTTTTGGGGAGGGAATTCTTAACCACACAAGGAAGGTCAGGACAGTCTTCACATTTGAAGGCTTAAATCCCGTCTTAAGTCATTTCTAACCTAAGCTTCCCAGTCATTAAATAATTTGACTTCAGTTTCTTACCACTTGAACCAAAAGGCATCCTAATAGGTTTAGAAAGAGAAAATGTCCATGTATAGTGTGCTTAGGTACAGTACTTTAGGTGGAGTAGCTCAGTATTTTCCTCAACATCCTTTACAGGTGAGGAAACAAGCCTGCTTGCTTTGAGTTACTGGAGGTCATGCTAGAAAGGCAGCAGCAAGCCGCAGTGATGGGCTCCACAGCCTTTGCTCCTCCTGCTGGGTAGATAGTACAGTTTACACGTGGTGCTTACTATAAACATGCTTAACCCACAGATGAATCTTCATTTCCCCGCTTGTAAAAACCAAACCCACCAAGGCACATTTGGTTAGGTAATGAAATAATAAATGCTGTGAATGGTTTATTGGGCTCAAGAAAGGTTTTCAGAGTTTTGAGGGGCCTTGATTTTGTAGTTGATACTTTTTGGTTCACAGGCTGGCAACTCAATCCACTGAGCCAGACCAGCCAGGGTGAGATTTAACTGATTTTTAAGTAAGCTGGTTTTTCTCACCTAGATCTCCCTATGACTAGTCTCCATCTCTGGGCAACTTGGTTCTTAAAGATATTCAAGTCCTCAATTCCACCTTTCCCACACATCGAATCTGTCAGAAAATCCACTTAGTTTTACCTCTGAAACGTGTAGAATTAAATGTCTTCTCCCTATCACCTTAGACCTAGATGCCATATTTCATGTGAATATTGCAAAGCTGCCCACATTGGTCTCCCTGCTTCCATTTTTATCCTCAAGACTATTCTCAACACAGAAGACAGGGTAGTAGGCTTTTACAAGTCAGATGTTACTCCTACTTGACACCTCCAATAGCTCCCCACTTTGCTAGGTAAAAGCCAAAGTCCTTGTGACGGCTTAACAAGGCTCTGCCATGTTCACTTCTCTGTGTTTGCCTTTCCTTCCCCTCCATTTGCAGCCATACACATATCTTTTCTTCAAACAGGCCTCAGAGACTGAACTTCCGGTGTCCTGTCTGCAATACTCTTTTTAGCTAATAGAATGGGTTTCCCATATCTTCAAATACTGCCATCTCAAAAAGGTTTTTCCTGTTTACAACCCTATTTTTACTTTTAAAATGGATTTTATTTCTAGGGAGGGGAAGGGAGAGAGAAAGAGAGGGTGAGAAGTATCAATTGGAGGTTGCCTCTCATGGGCCCCCAGCTGGGGACCTGGCCCACAACCCAGCCATGTGCCCCAACTGGAAATTGAACCGGTAATCCTCAGTGAGCGGGCTAGGGCTCAATCCACTGAGCCATACCAGCCAGGGCCCCATTTTATTGTATTCCCTCCCCCCCCCCCAAAAGATTTAAATTTTATAGAGGGGAAGGGAGAAAGAGGGAAACATCAATGTGTGGTTGCCTCTCACACTCCCCCAAGTGGGAATCTGGCCTGCAACCCAGGCATGTGCCCTGACTGGGAATTGAACCAGTGACCCTGTGGTTTGTAGGCCAGCACTCAAGCTGCTGAGCCACACTAGCCAGACTATTTACAATCCTATTTTATTGTATTTTTTTTTAAAGATTTTATTTTCAGAGAGAAGGGAGTGGAGGGAGAAAGAGGGAGAGAAACGTCAATACCTGATTGCCTCTTACATGCCCCCGACTGGGAACCTGGCGTGCAACCCAGGCATGCGCCCTGACTTGGAATCAAACCGGTGACTCTCTGGCTTGCAGGCCTGCACTCAATTCACTGAGCCACACCAGCCAGGGCTACAACCCTATTTTAAATTGCAACACTTTTTTTGCAGTCTTCCCAATCCTTTCTGTCATAGTGTAATACCTTTGCTGTCTTTGTTCACTTGTTCCAGGAAAACAGTTTCCATTTTGTCCTTTGTATTTTAAATAATGCCTAGCACATAGTTTTCATGTCAAGATAGACCACTTTGGTTGAGATGTATCTGCTGTTGAAGTGATGAAATACTTTTTTTTTTTTTTTTTTTTAATTTTAATTGTAGAGGGGAGGAGGGAGGAAGAAAGGGAGAGAGTAAATACCGATGTGTGAGAGTAAGATGTATGAGAGATAAACTGGTTGCTTCTCACACACCCCCAACTGGGGACTTGGCCTGTAATGCAAATGTGTGCCCTGACTGGGAATTGAACCAGCAACCTTTTGGTTTGCAGGCTGGCACTTAATCCACTGAGTCTCACCAGCCAGGGCTAAAATAACTTCTTGATATACTTCATTTTTCTATACCTTTGGCACCAGAACTTTGCAATGGGATGCATTTTCCAAAGAAAATATTCTGAAAATGCAAATATACCGAAGTATATTAAATATCACTGAAAATACTGTGAATATGAATGAATTACAAGTAATTTAACAATCATATTTCTTTATTAGTACCAGCTTTCCAACTAATTGTTTTCTTTTTGCCAGAACTAAACAATTTAATATAAAAAAAGGCCATTTTTTTGTTCATATAATATTTATAAAAAAGTACATAGTGGTTAGTTTTGCAACAATTTGCTTTTAGCCAGATGTCAAAACATAAAAATCTATGAATGTAACAAATGAGATAAGAACAGTATGAATATGTTTTTGTAGTATTTACATGTGTACAGAAACTATATTAAATGGTGTTCTAAGAAATTTTACGTTTGCAGTTAAAGTGAATCTGATTTCAGCATATTGATAACATTTAATGCTTTTAAAACTTCATATTCTACATTAGTTTTGACTATAATTTTGCATAGAACTAAAAGTGTATTTCTGCATTTCACATCACAGTAGGAGCTTTTAATATACATAACAGTACACCCACACACATACACCTACCCACCCACACAAAACTAGCTCATAAAAGGTCAGATTTTCCCATACCTAGTTTTTCTTAACATCTGGCCTCTTACTCTTGGGAACAAGGAATACATTGCCATCTCTTGTCTGCTGCAGGGAATATTCACTAGGAGAATAAGGTTTTCCATCTTCATCTCGTAGCATGCTGAAGACTTCGAGATACAAGGTGCTTAGTTGTTTTTTCAGTAGATGTAGGTTTTTGTCATTTTCTCCTTTTTCTTTGAGCAATTTTTCTTTTTCATCTTTTAAATGATCTAAATCTTGCTCTAGTTCCACTATATTTTCCAGTTTTCTTTTTCTGCAATTCTGAGCAGCCACTTTATTCTTACCCCTCCGACGTATATCTCGAATTAATGCAAGTTGAGCCTCGTTGACTTGTTCCTTGGACATCATTTCGTTGAAGTCATCAACGGGGAGGTTGATGATTTTTTCTACAGGAAATGGGATATGGAGGGCTTTCGCCCGTAGCTCATCTCGTGTCAGGTGAGCGTCCAAGCGGTTTGAATGTGTGTCTTTTGTGAATGGAGTTTTACGATGTCCAGGACTAACAGGCAATTCTTTCTTTTGTTTGTTTTCACACTGGGCGTCACCCACTGGAGCACTGTGCCCCCGAGATGGCGACTGGGGTTGAACTGTGTTCCCAGAAGGCTGTACTGGCTGTGTTTTAGAACCATGGTGTTTGACACTTCCGGGGGCACTATCTATCTCTTCTATTTCAGAATCACTGAAGCCGAAAGGTGCGTCTCCATAGAGAGAAGACTCCACTGAGTGTTCTGGTGATGCCACGCTGGGACCTGTGTACAGCGAAATGCCCGAGTCAGAATCGTTGAATTCTGCTGTGCTTTCAGGGTGGTTTTGATTGAAGGCTTTACAAAGTAATAGATCAGAAACATCAACAGGTCCATTGAGCAGTTCGGAGAGTGACTGGGTGAAAGGAGCAGAGGGGGACACACTGTTGCTCATACTAGGCTCTGCTACGAAAGCAGAATAAAATTCATCACCAAAATCTGTGTTTATTGTGACATTTGAATTTAATGAGTTCGCCGTCAACTGAGCGGGGTCTTCTGTGGTGAGGATGCTGCTGAAGGAATCCTCAAAAGTAGTGAGAAACTGTGGACTGCAATCAGTTACTTCTTTTTCCAGTGAAGGCATCAATGAGTAGAAATGGTAACTATTGGCAGCATCTGCATGTTTGGTTTCTGGACTTGGAACAGTGCTAGTCTCAACAAGCTTGTCGTTTTGAATATTAAGACACTGTATGGAAAAGAAGTTGATACTATGTAAATCAAGGTTATTTTTAATAGCTGATAGTCTATAGCTGAGTAAAACTTCCCAGCCCCATTTTCTCCAAGCCATTTTCTTCTATAATTCAAAGATAACTCCATTTCTAACAGGTGTTTATGCCAAAGCACCTGTATTATTTTCAGAGTTTCCAGATCAACTTCTGGTGAATAACTTGTCTACCCTCACACTATCTGGCCCTTTTAACAAAATGACTTTTAAGTGAGCATGGGCAGCTCTCATGACTGATTTAAAAGCACCCTCTAGTCTGCCTATGAATAGGTGGCATATAAATAATAAATAACCAGAATAATTTAAAGGCGCAGACTATAAAATAGCATCTTTGGTATTACTTAGATCTTAGTTACCTGTAATTCTGGAATGGATGATAGTTCCTCCCAAACTTGCTCAGTGTCCTGCTGCATATTATCCAAATCACCGATTAGCTGAAGGATAAGTTCCGGTGACTGATTCTGATTAGGAGCAATAAAGACTGGGCTCTCCACGTGGCTGGGGACATCAGGAACAAGTGACTGAAATGTAGCTGAAGAAACCTAAAATTGATAAGGTATTGATCTACATGAGTCCGTAGCTAGCAGTGGGTGAGTGCCTTCCAAGGCACGCACCATCACACTTGAGTTCTTCTACTTATAATTACTTATGCCCCTATTTTTCTATATAAAGAAACATTTTTTTTTCTTACCCAACTGACTCAAAATTTACTTCTTACTCACTGGTTTGTTTTATCCCATACATTAAATTTTAAAAGATTTTATTTATTTTTAGAGATGGGAAGGAAGGGAGGAAGGGACAAACATCAGTGTGCAAGAGATACATTTTTGCAAGAGATACATTAACTGGTTGCTTCTCACACACCCCCAGCTGGGGGCCTGACCCACAAGCCAGGTGTGTGCCCTGACTGGGGATCAAACCAGCAACCCTTTGGTTCACAGGCCAGCAGTCAGCCCACTGAGCCACACCAGCCAGAGCTTATCCTGTATATTTGAAGGTGAACTTGAAAATGGGTAAGAATGATCTTTAGGATTTATCTGTATCTTTTTATATAATACTGCATATAGTGCTTCAAACATAATAGGTTTATTAAAACTGTTACCCGAACAAGTCTTAGTATATTACCCTGCTTATTCTGTTCTCAAGAACTGTTATTTGTTTCCATGGTCCTGCTGATCGTGCTTTCAGCTACGCAGCAGTAAACATTTTCAGTTCTGTATAACGGTGGAGTCTGTAAAGTTAGGTTTTGGCTAAGGTTTCATTGACAAATTTCCTCCTAAAATGTTTTCAATCTTTTTATCTTTTTTTTTTAAATGGAAACACATTAAAGGGACCCACATAGGATCTATGAGATGTAGCTGTGGGGTTGTGCTGTGAACCAAATGTAATACCTCGTCATCTACAAACGGGAATGTCTCTGTTAAAAGCTGCATGCAGTCATCGAAGCACAAGGCATCTGGTTTGGGAATGTGGGCAACCTGGATAAAGTGAAAAAACAAAAAGGAAGAAAGCATTGTTTAAGATTTCATTCTGAGCTAAAGGTTCATGTTTAAGAGGTTCTTAAAATGATTACAATTTGGTTAATCAAATATTTCTCAGTTCACAAATTAGTGTCGTAGTTAAGAGCACAGAATTGAACCAGACTAGGTGCTTCTCTTCTTTTAGGATTTTATTTATTTTTTAGAGAGAAGGGAAGGGAGGGAGAAAGAGAGGGAGAGAAACATCCATGTACCTGAGATACATTGGTTGCCTCTCACATGCCCCCAACTGGGGACCTGGCCTGCAACCCAGGTATGTGCCCTGACTGGGAATCGAACCAGCAACCTGTAGTTTCCTAGGCCAGTGTTCAATCCACTAAGCCACACCAACCAGGGCAGCTCCCCTTATTTCTTGAATACTCTGGGCAAGTATTTAACCTCTTTGAGCTTCAACTGCTCATCTTCAAATGGGGATAATGGCACCCAATCCATGTAACTGGAATATTGATTAAATCTATCAGTATATGTCAAGTGCCTTAGAACAGTCACAGTGCCTGTCACAGGTGCTGGTTCCACTACTGCCACACCACTGCTGCTGCTGGATCCTCCTGTGCTATTTCTATAGCTTACAAATTTCTTTCATGTAATTTATGTCCTCCTAATCCTTATAACTGTGACATAAGTCAGCCAGGTACTGAACTCACCAGGAGGCTAAGATTGGAAATGACTGGACATGGTCATGAAGACATAGTAAAAGGCAAAGCTAGAATTCGAATCCAGATGTTTTAACTTCTGGATCAATGTTCTTTCCTAAAACCCTGCCATCCATCTCAGGAACTGAGCAGTCCATACCTGGGAGTAGTTGGCAGAGCCACTGGTTTCTGGTGGGATGTGTTGGGTTGGCTGAATTGGGAGGAATTCACCTGTCTCTTCATCTAGTTGTAGCTGGGCAAAAAAGGCTTTCTCTCGCTCCTTTTGGAGTTGTTCTTGTCTTTCCTTCTCAAGTTTTTTCTGTTTTTCCAGCTCATGCTCCTTCCGTCGTTGACTGAAGTCAAATACTTCCCTGCTCACCCCAAGATCTATATCTTGCCTCCAGAGTATGTCAATCAAATCCATGTCCTATGTTCAAAAGAAAAAGAAAGGACAGATGGTTAAGATGGTTTTTAAATGGCAGATCCACAAATTTCACTCATGCCATTGTTGATGGTGGGTAGTGGGAAGATTACAAACAAAATCTGAATAGGGTCCAGTGTTCTGGAAGGGCACAGTTAACCACTCAGTATCTATTCATTAAAAAAAAAAAAACCTACCAACACAGCCATCCATTCTACTCATTTATTACTTGGATTACTAACAATGGTACACACCATGAAAGAGCAAAGTTAACAAATGTTGCATGTTAAAAATCCTGAATTAAAAGGAATCCTACAGTTGTTTAATGGAATATAGAAGTTAGCGCAAGCACTGCAGACCAACGGTTTATTATGAGAAATTATATTTGGAAAACATGATTGAATATATACAATTTTTTTCTAGACTTACTCAGCAAATCTAAATTACAGAGAAGGGAAAAAATACCCAAGTTAAATTGTGAAATAGTACCAATTTTCCGCTTTTTCCTACCTTGACTCATCTTTTCCTCATTATTTCTTGCTATTCTGTGGTTCATTTATTTAAAAAAAATCACCTTGACTTGAGTTTTATCTCCTGAAGCATGAGCAAACTTTAGAGTCTTAGTTGGTGGCAATCTTGTGACATGGGTGAAGGGAAGGGCTGTGTGCTGTCTACCCAAACTGTTGGGAAAGGGATAGTGCCCACTTGGTTCATTCATGAGAAATCATAAATAATCCTTTAAACACACACACACACACACACACACACACACACATGCACACAGTTCCAGGAAAAGACAGACAGTATTAAGTTTTAAGACATTGGGAGAATCTTACAATGAAAGAAGTTATTTTGATTGACCCTTATATAACAAGACTAGACCTGTTTCATAACTTGTGCACAGCATCAAATTTCGTATTTCAGTTCAGAGGATGGCTGGAAGCACCAGGCTGGCTTAGTATGTCTGCAGCTTTGAATTTCAGCCTTCCAAGGACAAAAATAACATGGTTGTGGCTTCAGTGAGCAGTCAGGCTATTTTTACCTAACAAAGGAGGAGCAGGCCACCCAACCTAGAGCAGCACAGCTGGGTGGGTAGCCAAAGCCACCTCTAGCCTTGATTGAAAACTGATGTTGGAAACTTAGGAAATCTGCTTAGGAAATCTGCTCATCATCATTTAGCCTTGAACAGTATAACAAGTTCTGTCCCAAAAGTATTGGCCCTGCAAACTTTTAATTATATTGACATTGGCTCGATACTTTTGGGATACAGTATATAGTATATAGTATAAAGCTCCTATATAGTATAAAGCTCACAAGGAGGTAGAGTTAAAACAACACATGTAGCTCTTTAGAACTGGCTAGGATAAACCTGTGTTTAAACCAACATCTATTAAGAGCTTTCTATATGTCATGCATTGTTCTAAGTACATATTCATGCATGTACAAACTCATCCTCAAAACCACCATATAAAGATAATACAGCCCTGGTTGCTGTGGCTCAGTGGATTGAGCACTGGCCTGTGGCCTGGATGGTGAGCTGGTTCAATTCCCAGTCAGGGCACATGCCTGGGTTGTAGGCCAAGTTCCCAGTTGGGGACCTGTGAAAGGCAACCACATATTGATGTTTCTCTCCCTCTCTTTCTCCTTCCCTTTCCCTCTCTAAAAATAAATAAGATCTTTCAAAAAAAAATGATAATGCACATCCCTTTTTCACATGTAAGAATAATGAGGCTTAGAAGGGAGACTTTTAGAGAGTGGCTAAAGAGGGACATGTACATGGGCAGCCTCAATCATGGACTGACTTATGATTTTTTAACTAACCACTAGCCTGCACTAAAAATATAAAATCTGATCCCTGACCAGTAGGTCCTAAATTGGGCAGGGTGTAAAATCAATCCATTGTCTCAGATACTTTGCCTTGACACCTTGATGGTGTGAAGTGGCCAGTTTACAGAAGCTTGGATTAAGCACATGTCACCTGGATCATTTTCCCAGCCACAAGCACCAAAATAAGCAATGCAGAAGCATTCATGTCTGTCTTCTCATTGGGCTCTCCATTAAAATAAATCATGAAAATAATTTCCACTTCTAAATGGTTTGTTTCCATTTTAATGGACATGTTTACTGAAATGTCATGTGAAAGGCAAAGGCCCAGATACAGAGAAATCTACTTTAACACAGAGGTTAGGTTGGGCCATACCTTCTTGGTGAATGTAGATACAGCAGAGTATCTTACCTAGAGTGTTTTCCAAACTGGAGCTCTCTGACCAAGATATTGAAGGGGCAGGTTTCAGTACACTTACATCTACTAAATGCTAGCACTAAAAATGAAAGGAATGTGTGATTTTGCCACCTAAACTGAACTCTAGACTCTGTAAAATGGGTAATACCTTTCCTACCTATCTCAAATACTGGTGCAGAACATGCACTGAACTATTCAGAAGATCAATAAAAGAAACCCAAATACCTGTCGCAGTACCTGGGGACTATTCTGACATGTTCCTTCCCCACTTCCCCCAGACTGCTTAGGCCTGAGGTGTTTCCTTGTTGAAATTCCAGGATAAGCACCAGTGTCCAGTTCTGACATTTTCAAAATGAATTGGAAGTGCACAGAAGCAATTTCAGTGAAACAACACCTCCCAAATTTGACAATTCCAGAGTTTCCCTAGACAGGCTGGTGGAAAATTTCAAATGTAGTTTACTCTAGAATTATCAGTAGCAATCACACCAAGAGTTGATGTAACTCTATTCTTTTTTTCCCCTCCCTTTCCTCTACCAGATGAGATGTCTTGAGTGGGTTCAGATGGTTTAGCTATAAATTTAATGTTATTCCATCCTAGTCCTAATTATACAGATGTTGGTGGGTCAAAAGAGACATGTGGAAAAGCTCATTGTAAATGTAAAGCATATGCAAACACTGTTATGCATGCTGTTATGCATGCTGATGGTTGTGGATCCTACTACTAGCTGTAAGGGAGACCAAACTCCAGGCCATTGATCATAATGAAGTCATAGACCTAACTATAGTGGGAGCCAGAAATAAAGCAATGAAGCTATTTGATTCCTCAGGGACAACTACAGGCATGTGCAACAGGTCTTGTAAAAATAAGAAACATATAGTTCTATGTATATTTTTGTCTACACACAACAGATACCCATTCAATTGCCCCTCAATTCCTGATGTGACTATCCTTTAATGCACAGCTCCAAACCAACTCAATTTTATAAAATTTCCCATACGCTATCAGAAAAGGACATCTTGATGACTCCTTATCAATTAATAGGTGATGACCCATGGACAGGGAAAAGATGTGGGACTGACTCTGGGAGCCGGGATGGGGAGGGTAGGGCAGGGGAGAGCAGTGGAGAGAAAATGAAATAAATCTAATACAACAATAAAATTAAAGTACAAAAAAAAAAAAAAAGAACAGGAAACCATGACATATCATTTGGGTCAGCTCTTAAACTGATAAGCTGATTATCTCACTATCTGATCTGAAACAAGGGGGGCCCTTGGGGGACAGAGGACTCCTACAGCCCTAGCTCACGCTCTCCACCAAGAATGCCACCATACCTGGCTGGTGGCTCAGTGGATAAGGTGCCTGCCTGCAAACCCAAAGGTTGCTGGTTCGATTCCCAGCCAGGGCACATAACCAGGTTGCAAGCCAGGTCTCCAGCCAGGTCTGTAGCTGGAGTCAGGTGAAAGGCAACCATACATTGATGTCTCTCTCCCTCTCTGCCTCTCTCCTTTCCCCTCTCTTGCTAGAAATAATAAATAAAAAATTTTTTTTTAATTCTGGAAATTAAAAAAAAAAAAAAGTGAATGCCACCAAAAAATGTTTCAAGTGACATCTAATTGTCCTTAATGTAGGCTGGGCAGCCTTCACTGATGTTATAATGGGTCCCAAACAGGTTTCAATGTTCTCAGGGGTTGTCTTCTGTGTTTTTCTTTATGTAATATTTATTCTTGCTCTGAGAAGTCTATGAAAGAAAACTTAGATGTTTTTAAATTTATTTATTTACTTTTAGAGAGAGGGGAAGGGAGAGAAATATCATTGTGAGGTTGCCTCTTACACACCCCCAGCTGGGGACCTGGTGCACGACCTGGGTATGTGCTCTGACTGGGAATCAAAACAGTGACCCTTCGGATCGGAGGCCACAACTCAATCCACTGATCCATACCAACCAGGGCTAAGCGTTTTTTAATTTGTTTGTTTGTTTGACTTTAACAGTTGTTTTGATCAAATTTAGATTGCAGCAACAATGGGTTATGGCCTTAATATGTAATACTCTCTTACTCAGATTTTCACCTAAGTTTCAAAAGAAAAAAGCTGCAGGGATTTGATACTATATAAAACAGTTTGGCCCTGGCCAGTGTGGCTCAGATGGCTGGGTCCCCTTCTGTGAAGTCACCGGTTGGGTTCCTGGTCAGGGCACATGTCTATGTTGCTTATTCCATCCCTGGTTAAGGAGCCTGCAAGAAGCACCCAATCAGTGTTTCTCTTTCACATCAATGTTTCTCTCCACCTCTTTCTCCCTCCCTTCCCCTCTCTCTAAAAAATAAATAAATAAAATCTTAGGAAAGGAAGGAAGGAAGGAAGGAAGGAAGGAAGGAAGGAAGGAAGGAAGGCAGGCAGGCAGGCAGGCAGGCAGGCGAGAGAGAGAGAGAGAGAGCAAGAAAGAAAGAGAGGGAGGTAGGTAGGTATGGAGGGAGGAAGGAAGAAAGGAAGAAGGGAAAGGGGACGGGAAAGGGGACAGGAAAGGGAAGGGAAAGGAAGGGAAGGGAAGGGAAAAGGAAAGGAAAGGAAAGGGAAAAGGAAAGGAAAGGAAAGGAAAAAGAAAAGAAAAGGAAAGGAAAAAGAAAAGAAAAGAAAGAAAGGAAAAATGAGAACAGTTCGTCCACCTAGGACTCGAAGCTGGGAAGCCCCATGGGCTCAAGACTGCGTTTGTCCTGTGCTAACCTAACAGACAATGAGTGTTTCCTGTAAGGAGCCCTGTGACTGACACATGACTTCTTCCACTGATGACCCATCCCTGAAAAGCTGAGCACCATCTAAGAGGAAACAGTCTGGGTGGAGCCCATAGCAAACAACACGACAGTGGTCAGTGGTGAAGGGAAGTGCGTAAGGAAGAAGTAAAACTGCTCTTCTGTGCACAAATCCCAGGCACTGAGGAAGTATGGCTGCCTTACCCTCTCCAAGCCCTCAAGAGGAAAGCCACCCTGCACGATGGCAGATAAGGGTTTGGGGAGAGAGAGGAAAGTGGGGGGATGGTTTGTACAGCATTCCAGCTGGTATTAATTTTTTTGTTTTTTAATTTTTTTAAAAGGTTTTATTTGTTATTTTTAGAGGGGAGGAAGGGAGAGAGGGACAGAGACATCAAGTATGCTTGCCTTTCACCTGCCTCCAGCTACAGACCTGGCTGGAGACCTGGCTTGCAACCTGGTTATGTGCCCCCACTGGGAACCGAACCAGCGACATTTAGGTTCATGGGTCGGTGTCTATCCACTGTGCCACCAGCCAGGGCTCAGCTGATATTTCTCTAAGATGTGAACGTTTTGGGAGGGCAAGGTAGGCACTGGCTGGGAGTCTTCACATGCCACATGGAGCAAATGGTGCAGCCACTTAGTGTCTGGATTCTTGTCCTTTAGTGATTCTTGACTGTGTTCCAAATTATGTGACTGCCTTGGCTTACACAAAAGACAATTTAATAAGAAACATAAATGTTCGACAATTTACATGAAATCACCATCTGGCCCAACGGAAATAGTCATATTTAAAACGTATATACCCTCATTTGCCATCTGGGTAATGTTACATGTTTTTTGGGAAAGCAAATACCTTTGTTCCAGGATAAATAAAGAAGAAAGGCCTTGATACAGAACTCTATTAAATATGTTGTTTACAAGCCAATTTTAGTACCTTAAGCCAGCATTTATCATGCTCAAAAGATCAAAAAAATAATAGAATATATAAATCAAGCATGAAAATACCAGCTATCAATTCAGTAAACTGAGGCTTTGGAGAAATATTTGAAATGTAAAATAAAATGGTCACCATCATAAATTCAAATGGGGAAATGAAGGCTGCACCCCCCAAAAAAACCTTTCCTTCTCCCTTCCCACTCCCATCCTCTATTTTGTCCTAAGAATGACAAGACAGTGGGGTGGGAGGTTTCCTTCTAAAAGTAATTTCACCAATAAATTGCTAGAAAAAAAAATAAATTGCAGATTACTAACTTGGTAAACAGAATGAAAACTGATCCTTACTTCCAATTTAACAGTATAAGAGTTAAGACAGTATCTCATTATTGTTTCTTCAAATCATGTATTTTCATTTAGAAAATAAATCTTAAAATTTATTCCTCTGAGATTTCATCATCTAAATATTAACTACTAGCATTAAGTCTAAGTCACACCTGCTAAGATTTTTCTTTCATACATTCCAGTCTTCACATGATGCCCAGGTGGTTATGTTATATATACCTAAAAACTAAATCTGATTTAATAGTGTTTCCATAAAAGCTGCTCAAATATTTTTGGTGTGGCTCAGTTGGTTGTGTGTCATTTCACAAAGCAAAATGTTGCAGGTTCAATTCCTGGTCAGATCACATGCCTGGACTAGGGTGCATTTGAAAGGCAACCACACATTGATGTTTCTCTCTCCCTCTCTTTCTCCCTCCCTTCTCCTCTCTCTAAAAATATAAAATAAAATATTATAAAAGATATTTGTGAGCAAAACCAGGTGGAACATTAATCACATCCTACTATGTTAGGATATAAACCAAATGAAGAGGAATAGACTATAAAACAACTGAAGGCATGTCTGAATTATGAATTGATAAAACAACCTAAAAGATCGCCTGAATCCACAAGGTGTTCCTTACTGTTACAATCCTTACTAAATAAAGTAAAATGACACCAAGTGTGTTTATAAAATAGATCTCATTTATGACCATTGTTTAATAAATATTTACTGATTTACATTGCTTTGCTTTTATCCTGCTGCTTCATTACAAGATACACAACACAACATCAGTGGTTTTCTCAGTGAGAATTCTAGAGAAGGCAGATGACAAGTTAATCTTTATAGTTTTCCCATATTCAAATACTTTTGGTTCTCCTGAGATGATTTGCTAATTTTTGCAGACACTTTATAATAACTGAAGTAGGTGACTAAAAACAGAGAAATCATGGCAGGGGAGGTTAAGGAGAGTATAGGGGGTTAAGAGGTGATGGAAGGAGACTTGACTTGGGGTCGTGAACATACAGTACAATGTACAGGTGATGTGCTGTGGAATTTGCAACTGAAACCTGTATAATTGTGTTAACCAATGTCTTCCCACTAAATTAAAAACAGCAACAACAACAAAGAAATCCCCACCCCCCACCCCATACACACCAATATATAGAACCACAAAATGTTATTGATGGAAGGACCTTCCAGCCATCTAGGCCAAATGTAAATGCCACTGGTTCGTTTTTGTGTAAATGTCACTGGATTCATTTCTGTGTAATGACAGCTTTGTTTTAAAATAACTAACCTGGCAACTAGTTATCTATGTCAACAGAGACTCCTAATGGTAGTTAATAGTTACCATTAATACAAGTTTTCCTTCTAGAGAAATCTAAAGATCTCTTCCCTGACCTTCAACAACTCATGATTTTAAACAGCATAAAAATTCTCAAATGAGCTTAGCTGCCACCACCATATATAAAAAAAAAAAAATCTCAAACACACACTAAAAGAGGAATTATTCAGTAAGTGAAAAACCTCAATCACAAATTTGCTATTCCCTGGCTGTAGAACCATCCTTCTGTCCTTTTGTTTTTCAGCAAGAAAGCGGTTCAATTTCCTCAGCCTGACATGTTAGTTTATACAGACACTTTCACGAGCTGCTTCCTGTTCACAAACAAGTTTCTTAGCAATGACTCAATCTAAGAAATATGATGCCGCCAGTTTACTGGAACTCATCCACTACCACTAGTCTGCAACTTGCAAAGCATGATGCAAAGATAAAGCAAGACTGGAAAGTGACTATAACAGGAACATGGATGATTTTTACTCAAGAGATGCGCAGGTACTGGGCAAAAAATAAGTCGGAAAGTTACTTTCCAAAACAGTAGACAATTTCACCTGCTAACAAAAGTGTATGGATTTGACTTTTCCATGAGAAGTTTTCACATGTGGATCCCAACAGAGCAGCGATTTTCAACCTCTTTCATCTCAAGCATAACCATATATGGATGCTGCTCTCCCTCTCTGCCTCTCTCCCTTCCCCTCTATCTAAAAATAATAACATCTTTCTGAAATAAATAAAATTCTGGGGCATACCAAAAAATATTTTTCCCAATATGACAAAAAACAGGTATAATTTTGATTCATTCATACTGGGCAGCTATTGTTGTGTTGGCTGTTGTTATTTTTTAAAATTCTTACTTATTATTTTTAGAGAAAGGGGTAGGGAGAGAGGCAGGAGGGAGAGAAACAGAGAGGGAGAGAGACATCAATGTATGGTTGCCTTTCATCTGCCTCCAGCTATGGACCTGGCTAGAGGTCTGGCTTGCAACCTGGTTACGCGTCCTGGCTGGGAATTAAACCAGTGACCTTTGGGTTTGCAGGCTGACGCCTTATCCACTGTGCCACCGGCTGGGACTGTTGTCATTTTTTAAATTTGACAACCTGAGGGGAAAGAGCTCAGTGCCCCTGCATGTTTTTAAAATTCTTGCAGCACACCAGTTGAAAATCTCTGCAATCAAGTTATCGCCTGGTGGTTTATATTTTTTCTCAGCAGGACGCTGCTGCTAGCCCTTGAGGGGTGCAAGTAAGGGTTATCACTGTTTTGCCAGGAGAATGGCTTGGTTTGATAAGCAAACATCCATTTTTCTAATCGTTTCCTCATTTTTGAGCAACTCGTGTGTATTCAGTTCTGGATGCTTTCATATGTCCTCCACACATGAAAGGGACTTCTCACCCTTGTGAGTCAGTCTTACGTTACCATTAAAATGGTTCTACAGGGAAGCTCACACACGGAGGCACTCACCATTCTTAGCGACAGAACCTTCAGGAGCATTGGCTCTAATTCCCTAACCTACTTTACTTTCCGCAAACTTAAATGAACTGGGTGTGGACAAATGGGGAGGCTCCGATATACACCTCAAGGTGAAAGAGCCGCCTGCACATCTGTCCACGGCACCTCCTCCTCCAGGGCACCCAGGGAGGGAAGGCCACGCTCAAAGGCTTCCGAACTCCTCCACTGGTCCTTGACCCACTCTGGGTCTTGCACTTGTAAAGAGCAATTATTTATTTCAAGCTTAAAGACCCCTTTTCAGATTTAACTGCCTGCAATTATCTTTAAAAAGTAAGAAACAGGACAGTCATCCAGGTTGGAGGCCAAGTAAATACTATGTGCTGTTTGGTGCTGTGAACGTGCCCAAGGTGGCAGTGAGCACTGGTGATGATGAAGACTTTTAGATAAGTGCATAACTATGATTTTTACATTAGTATATCACACATTGTAATACATAGAGAGCCTATTTAAAATACTTACTTTCCTTTTTTTAAACTGTAGATCCTGTTAAAATATATTCTAAAGAATCTGTTTAATCTTCTTAGTGTGAACTTTTTAAAAGTATGAATTATCTGTTGAAATAATAAGCTACTAATGGTTAAAACTCAATTTTACCAGAATGGTGGTGGTTACAATAAAGGTGGTGGTCAAGATCAACAAGATTAGTGTATATACTGCCCTAAAGGGGTCATTAATCCATCTGCCCATCTAATGAGTATATCACATCTCTCATGCCAGGGATTGTGCTAGGTACCAGGGACACAAAGACAAAAGAGCCTCTGATCTTAGTCCTGAGATGTGATGAGAAACATGTAGGAGCTAAGGCATCACTAAACTGCACAGAAAGACCTCACAAAGGTACATAAAGTACGCCCGTCACAACCCTAAAAAGCATCCTACCCAGTAAACCAAGGGTTAAACCTGGTTTCCAAAGGTCTAGTGCAGGAGAACACGAAACAATGAATCCATGTCGGGGATGCATTCTTGGTCTCCCTTCCTGCAGTGGCAAAGTTTTTCCCACAGAAGCTCTGATTTCCAGTGTGAGGAAAATTCTCATATGCAGAGACTTCCTCCTCCCATTTAAACTTTTCGGTCAGCGTGACTCATCTCAGCCATGATGGGAATTACTGCTAATGCTGCACTGTCACGGAATGCTACAGCTGGAAGGGGCCCTAGGACTCACACAGAGAGCCCTGTCATTTTTCAAATAGGGAAACAAGTCTAGAAGATGAAATAGCTTGCCCCAAGAGGCCTGAGGTCAAGGATTTCAAAACTACCTTTGGTCTACTTTTCTACTTGACATCTCTTGCCAGGTCATTTGGCAGAGGGAAAAAGATGTGTTTTTGCTTCGCATTAATTTTTGAATTAGCATCTCTTGCCAGCCTCCAAGTACCTAAGAGCTTCTATATAGCTGGTGTTTGCATGGTTTACGGGAGTGTTCCTGGGCAGTCCCTGTCTCATTTGGTCTCACTGCAGTAGCACTAGGGACAGTGCTCTATCTTTATTTACAGATGAGCAGATTTAGACTCTGGGCATTGAGCAACCCTGACCCACCGTCACATGTCCAACAACTAGCAGAGCCAGAACTCCAACTCAGAACTGTTTCTAAGTCTGGCAGGCTCATCCCACGCTGTGGTGCTACTCCTTGGTATTCACACAACAGGCAGGGCAAGGTCTGGAAACTGCTTTGGCACCAGTACCCTCTCCCCAGGCAGGACACTAAGACTCAGAAAAAAGCCCTGCCTACCCTGAAGATTCCTGGGTAAATCAGGTCACTATAACTGCACAAGGAGAGCCTAGTACTTACATCAATCCTTCTACAAAGCCAGTATTTTATACTTCACGGGTCTTATCTGGGCTTTCTACAATGGTCTGACTAAACTGTAAACTCTTGACTAAGTCTTCTATAAATAGGTAAAACATATATGTGGTACAAAATTTAAAAATTGCAGAAGTTTATAGATGAGGGTATTATGGACTTGTATGCCTGTAACCTCTATCATTTTATTAACTAATGCCACTTCAATAGATTCAATGAAATAAAATTTTTAAAAAGTAAAAATTGTAAAAATAATCTCCCAATTACCCTTCTCCAAGGCAACCACTGGCAGTTTCTTATGTTTCCTTAGGAAGATATTCCTAAGGAATATCTACATACACATATATAGATATACACAAAATAGCACATAATCATAGTGCTCCTCCTTTATTCCTCCCTATTTATTTTATTTTTTATTTTTAAATCATTTTTTAAAAGATTTTATTTATTATTTCCAGAGAGAAAGGAAGGGAGAGAGGCAGAGAGGGAGAGAAACATCAGTGTGTGGTTGCCTTTCACCTGCCTCCAACCATGGACCTGGCTGGAGACCTGGCTTGCAACCTGGTTATGTGCTCTGGCTAGGAATTGAACCAGTGACTTTTGGGTTCACAGGCGGGCACCTTATCCACTGTGCTACCAGCTAGGGCTTAAATAATTTTTAAAAGACTTATTTATTTATTATTTTTTAGAGAGAGGGGAAGGGAGGAAGGCAGAGAGGAAGAGAAACATCAATGTATGGTTGCCTTTCACCTGCCACCAGCCAGGGCTCCTATTTAATGTATTTTAGAGGTTGTTCTACATCAGGGCAAAGTTATCCCATTATTTTTAATGGCTGAGCAGTATTTCGTTATAAAGATGTACCATCATACTATTATTTAACAATATAATTATGTAATCAGTCTCTTGTTGGGCTTTTAAGTTATTTTGAATAGTCTGCTATTATAAATAATGCTATAATGAGTGTCCTGTAAATAATTCATTTTATAAATGTGTGAGGATATCTGTAGGATAAATATGTACAAGTGGAATTGTTGGGTCAAAAAGTATATGTAGACCTGGCTGGTGTGGCTCAGTGGATTGAGTGCTGGCTGTGAATCCAAGGGTCACTGGTTCAATTCCTAGTCAGGGCACATGCCTGGGTTAAGGGCCAGGTCCCCAGGTGGGGGCGCCAGAGAGGCAATCACACATTGATGTTTCCCTCTCTCCCTCTCTCTAAAGATAAATTTTAAAAATATTTATTAAAAAGTGCACATATTTTTAATTATGATAGATACTGCCAAATAGCTCTAACTGAGGCTGCACCTTTTACACCCCAGCAGCCATGTGTAAGAGTGCCCATTTCCCTTTTTTCCCCAACTTAGGTGTCCTTCACACATTGCATCATATTGGCACATGTATCAATAAATACACTTTAACTGTTCGTACAAGGTCTCCTATGTTAATTCTAGAATCATTACAAAATTGGCCTTTCCCACTACCTTTTAACAATCAAATTAAGGCTAATGAAGAGAATAAACTTCACATACAGGAAAGTCAGTTGGTCAGAGGACAACATTTCTTTAACTACCAGTTGATGTCCAGCCTTGTTCCAGCGAAGCTAATCTTGGTTGGTGCCTTTGGAACCAGCAGAACAGTAGCAAGGGCAAGAAACCCAGAGACCATAGCGCACACAAATATGAACGGCTGGACAAAGTCTCAATTAAGTGAAGCACTGAATCAGCAACCTCAGCCCTTCTAACAGATAAGGTAAACTTCAAAGAAAAAGCAAGTCCAGCCAGGTTGACCTATTTACCAACTTCTTAAAGAGACATTCTTTCTAGGGATGTGCCTCTCAGGAACAGATGTTTGTTAACCAATAAATTACATTTAGAATATACAATTGACTATGAAGAGCTAACAGTGATCTTGGAGATCAAACCCCAGATTGATAAATGAGGATCCTAAAGCCCAGAGATGCTAAATGGTAACTAGTCCCAGGTCTCATCCAACTGAGCAGAACCAGGAGGGTGTCATCTGGTCAACCCAATACAAATTAGATTTTAAACTAGACTTTCCTATTGCAATTTCCATTACTTAAAAATTCATGAACTATTAGGAATTACTTTGAAAACAGACCTTTCCAAACTTGGATCCTATAGAACAGCTAAGTTAATGGCCTATGAAACTGCTATTAGGAGAAGGCGACCAATGTTTGACCTGCACTTTTCTGTAGAAAACTTTACTTCTCCCTCCCCCAAGCTCAATATTCTCTAACAGCCTTCCAGTTCCAAGCCCCTGAGGCAGACCAGCTCTGCTATTAAGAGCAAAGTGCTCAAAATGAACATGGAACTCTAAGAACTCCCAAATCATGGTATCAGGGCCACATACCCACTAAATGCACATTCCAAATGGACTCATCCAATGACTCACTAAGACCAAGTGAGATATAGAACCAAATAGTTCTATATCTTCTTGGAGAAAGAAAGCCCTTGGAGACACCAGCCCTTACATTTCTAGTGCTTTAAGAGCACAAAACCCTTGTGCTTGCATTGTGGTATGGCATTAGCGGCAGAAGCAACCCTACTCTTAATCTGATGGCCAAACCCATAAATCCACCAAGTAGTATATTGTAATGCCTCCCTTTCCTCCTCCACTACTCAAAATATAAGTAAGATTCTGGTTTGCTCTAAGGGTGTTCACTGTAGTTGTGGTTTTTTCCTTTAAATCAATTTTGCTATACTCCTAAGAAAACAAGAGCATAAAACAGGCCTAAACTTTTACCAAATGTTCTCAATCAACCTGACTAAATAATAAAACATTAAGGCAAGCTCTTAAGTCTTCTCAATGACAAAAGCTGTGGGCCTGTCTGCTTTAACATCTCTGGCTTATAAGAAAAGGCCTTAAGTTAAAATCTGGAAGCCAGCTGTATGGAGTGTTCCAGTCAATGCTCAGGCAAAGTATAGTAACTTCTACTTATTTACTATTCTGCATGAAGGTACGTACATACTGTCTAACAAAAATACACACCAAACACATAACTGATCATGCTGTCCACTAGTGGGCAAAGCACAGAAAGTTCTTTTTATTTACCGTCTAAAGTAATTTCTTTTCTTTAGTTTGGATCTGGTGGAAGTTTAAGTTCTTTGTAGCCCTGATGCCCGACCGCATTTCCAATGCCAAGTAAACCTGGGATACAAAGCAACAGTCTATAGAGAACATCAGGTCCCAGTTCCCTGCCTGGGATGAGGTCATGACAGTAACAGCCTTGGGTTCTTCATCTGCCAAAGGGTAGGGTTGGGTTGAGATCCTTTCCTCTAAGTACCTCTGATTCTACAAAGCCCAAGCTCTATGTCTGAAAACTAATTCTAAATTTAAAGCAGGTTAATTTCAGCTACCTGTAACAGATGCTCTAAAGCAGCACTGTCCAATAGAAATATAACGCAAGCCACACCTTGTAATATAAAAATTATTAGTAGCCTTACTAAAAAATTTTAATTTTAATATATTGAACTTAATATAGCAAAAAAATATTTTAACATATAACCAAAATTTAAATTCATTAATGACACTAGAAGTGATGAACACATTCAACATATGCTACAACAAATCTCACCTGACATCCTGAAATGCAGTGCCATAA
Organism: Noctilio leporinus; assembly: GCA_004026585.1. Taxonomy (NCBI): domain Eukaryota; kingdom Metazoa; phylum Chordata; class Mammalia; order Chiroptera; family Noctilionidae; genus Noctilio; species Noctilio leporinus. Next base: position 21,801 of record PVIW01003428.1, on the reverse strand, counting down.
AACAAAAGTTATGTTGAACAGAAACATCTTATCACTGCTGTTTTTACATTTAAATAAAAATGTATTACATTAAGAAATTTCAGTTCCTCAGTTGCACTAGTCCATTTTTTAAATGTCAAGCACTTGAAAGTGACAAGTGGCCCTGGCTGGTGGCTCAGTGGATAAGGTACAGGCTTTCGAACCAAAGGTTGCTGTTCAATTCCCACCCAGGGCACATAACCAAGTTGCTAGCTGGGTCTCCAGCCAGGTTCATAGCTGGAAGCAGGTGAAAGGCAAACGTAGATTGATGTTTCTCTCCCTCTCTGCCTCTCTCCCTTCTCATTCTAGAAATAATAAATAAAATCTTAAAAAAAAAAAAAAAAAGCGACAAGTGGTTGGCTGACTGTGTTGCTGGCAGAGCACCTCTGCATGAGTCTATAGAGTGAACCTTTCACACTCCTTAGGGGGCAAATCCTATTGAATCAACTTTGCTTGGTACACTACTTCCTGACCATACAATGGTAACAGTTACCTTTCCACACTGCACTAGGTAGTATTTAGACTTCCAGCAATCATTTGTGAAAAGCTACCCCAATGGCCTGAATGTGCTACTGTGAATCCAAATTACCAAGAGGGCTCAGAATGACTAAATGAGTCATCTTGATGTTATTCAGCAAAGTTATAGTTCAGGTGCCACATAACCACCATGATTACTCTGAAAATGGGGTAGACATAAGGGGCCTTTGAGGAGGGGAAAGTCTTATCTGTTCCAACTAAGTATATGAATAATCCTTAGCTTGGAAATGTTTCAACTGCTTTCAGATGTACAGAGTTGAAAATGCACAGCACCCACTGCTGTTGCCAATTGCTGGGCAGCAATTTGGATCTCTTAAAAAGGAAATTATAATTAGTGTGTATATCATATTACATTCTGTTCAAATCAGTATAGGAATCTTTTTTTCCCCTTAACACAACTCTTCAATTAATCCATTAAGTAAATATGTAAGGGGCGTGGTTACCTGGTGAGCCCTGACATCAAGATTTGAGAAGGAAAGATCACCGTGCCAATCTTTCCGGTTTAGGTTAAGGACAGTTATGACACAATCTAAGTAATAATAATGGCTACTACTTATCGTGTACTTCCTATGCGCTCAGCACTGTTCCCGGCAGGAGTATTCATTATCTGTTCATGCTCACAGCAATCTATGAGGTGGGTGGTAGTATTACCATCACTCTTTTGGAGCAAGGAAACAGAAGCATAGAGAGGTTAGGTAATTTTACCTGAACACCTCTATCTAATAAATGGTGACAATGAATTCCAACCCAGGTTTATATTACAGAAGCACTCAAATAACACAGGCTCTTATTTCAGAATAAACGAGGCCTCTTTAAGGGAGGCTGCTCAAAGAACACTGCAGGGTGCCAGGTGGGGCCCTGCGGCTGCAAGGGTAGTTCTGGCCTAGCCACCTAACCTCGGGGTGCTGCTCCTGGACAGGAACTAGACAGTACTATGCTTCAGGAAATAAGCCAGTCAGTGAAGAGAGATACCATATGATCTCACCCATTACAGGACAATAATGAACAAAACAAATAAGCAAAATAGAACCAGAGGCATGGAAACAAGGAAGAGACTTTCAGTGTGCAGAGGGGAGGGGGAGAAAGAGGCAAAGAAGGGGAACAGTTTAGTCAGGAACTAGTATAAATGACCCATGGACAAGGACAACATGTGGGGACTGACTGTTGGTGAGGGGATAGGGTGGGTGGGGCAGGGGAGTGCAATGGGGGGAAAATGGGATAAATGTAATATAACAACAATAAATTAATTTTTTTTAAGATTTTTAAAATTTATTATTTTCAGAGAGAGGGGAAAGCCCCTCTCTCTGGCAGAGAGGGAGAGAGACATCAATGTGTGGTTGCTTTTCACCTGCCTCCAGTTACGGATCTGGCTGGAGACCTGGCTTGCAACCTGGTTATGTGCCCTGGCTGGGGAATCGAACCAGCAGACTTTGGGTCCACAGGCTGGTACCTTATCTACTGTGCTACCAGCCAGGGCTTAAATAATTTTTTTAAAATTCCAGACAGAATACCCACCCCCACAGAATCATTTTTCATGTGAAAAAAACAGTCTGTCAATACCCCTTTGAAATACAGGACAACTTAGGTGTGAGTATTAATACTCTTAATAAAGTCAACTCCTATTGCAGATGTCAAGCGAACATGAGAAGGAACTAATTTTCAGGCTTCTGAGTCTAACCACTATATAGAAAACAGAAGGTGAGTTCTTCAGCTGCTTATGTATCTGCATGGCAACAACAGGGGGAGGTAAACAGACTAAGTTTTCAGCCGTGCCATCTCTCCAAGGGTCGCAGAAGGTTCTTTTCCTTTACCACTCTGCCTTTTTTTTTTTTTTTAAAATCCAGTTACTTTTAAATAGTTATTACTAAAGAAATATTATTTTAACCTTTAAAGACCAAAAGAAGGGCCTGGGCTTTGGAAAAAGACAAGGCCACAGGGGTCAGTCAGCTCGGGTTCATGTGTGAATTCAGCCTTCCACTAATGCACTTCCACTCCCCAAACTCTTTCTGTTCGTACCACTTGCCCATGGGTACTGGTCCATTTCTAACCCCAGAACCCCAGAGTAAGAATTCTATCACGAGCAAAGGAGTTTACCAAGGAAAGAGTTTAGTGAGATGGCTTATCAGGCCACCTAAGCCCTGGGGATCCAGCAGACAGGCCAGAGGGTCCCACAGAGAAGGTGGGAGTGTGAAGCCTCTGCTGTCCTGGAACACACGGTAAGGCCCTGCTGTGGATCGGTTTTCAGTCTCAGGAAGCTTCACAATCAGGCCCTTACACATGACCAGGACGTGCATATAGAAGACCACAGGAGAGTGAGTTCATAGCAAAGAGCAAGAAGAGGCATGGCTGTTTACGCTGTTACACAGCTAGAATTCAAGGAGGTAACTTTCAAGTGGGTGATGGACATCTCAGATCCTCCAACACTCAAATATACCTGACAAATAAGAAATAGAAGTGTAATAATACAACCACAATTTGCTGAATTTGTACCGTGTGCTCCATCTTGTGCCCAGTTCTTTTCTTAATTTAGGAATGCTGTGGTGTAGATATCAGATACATCTTAAAGAGGATGAAATGGAAGCACATCTCACTGTAAAATCTATCAACCTCTCAGGGCCTGAGTTCTCTGCCTATGAACCAGGGATAATGCTCCTTACCTCCCAGGGCACAGCAAGGAGTGCACATGACAAAGACAGTCTGTTGACATTCTTAGCACCAGGCCAGCCTTGGGAAGAGCGGAGAGACTGCAGCTGCCATCACCAACATTGTCAGAGGTCCACCTCTGTCAGCTCGCATTAGCTCGTGACTCACAAGAAAGACAAGATCCTGCCTGTTTTTTCTTTTTTTTCCTTGGGTGAATACCGTCAATCATTGAGGCTGGTGGTCTTGGATGAGACTGTTATAGGCGACTGAATATAATAAGGGTGAATGGATCTTAGAAAGGGGCAGAAACTCCCCACCTTGTACCATGTTGAAGAAAACCAATCCATCCAGACAGCAAAATAGCAACTTGTATCTCATCTTCTTCTCCTGACATCAATTAAATTAGGACATGGGCAGATTAGTTTCTGTTAAAACAATGGAATAACATGGCATGCTAACTTGAGCACAAATGGTTGCATCATGGGGGTCAAACTTTAAAGTTCTTTTTAAATAGTTAACAAAGGTACAGTTTCAAGTTACAATTACAGATCCCCAATATGCATGCTGATGCCAAACCAACTCAACCACACTCACACACAGACTAGCCCCTCACCACCTCTGCCTCCAACCTGTCCAGCCTCCAATTCACAGGCCAAAATAACTTCCTGTCCACATCCGCGTCACGTGTCTCGCCCTCTCCAAAACGTTCCATGATCTCCAGCCGTGTACACTTGCAAGGAAACACACAGGCACTTGACAGCACTCTACAGCCCCCATATGAGCCTTTCCGACCCTAGCGACCCAAAATGCAGTCAAGGTCCATCCAGCTCTCACCTGTGCCTTCCCTCAAGCTTCCAATTAAAGCTTGAGACAAACAAAACCCACGGCTTAAAAAAGTGTCTAGTTAAAAAGCTGCCTCTCCAGAAAGAAAGAAGGAACTTGTACCCTTTGCAACAACATGGATGGAACTGGAGAGAATTATGCTTAGTGAAATAAGCCAGTCAGTGAAGGACAGGTATCATATGATCTCACCCATTACAGGACAATAATGAGCAAAACTAACAACAAGCAAAACAGAACCAAGTATATGAATACAAGGAATAGGCCTTCAGTGGTCGGGGGAAAGGGGTTGGGGGGAGGGGGGAGGCAGAGGCAAAGAAGGGGAGCAGCTTAGACAAGAACCTAGTATAAAGGAACCATGGACATGGACAACAGGTGGGATTGACTTTGGGGGGAATGGGTGGGTGGGGAGGGGGACAGAGGGGAGCAAAAAGGGGATGGATGTAATACAACAACAATAAAATTAAAAAAAAAAA
>PVIW01003428.1:0-17187 GCA_004026585.1 Noctilio leporinus | reverse complement strand
GCTGCCTCTCCTCTGTACTGTCATGGAGCTATCATATATCACAGAGGCGCTTATATAAACACCAAGCTCCTAGAGCACAGGAACAAGACTCACTCTCATGTTTATTAAGCAATTATTATTAATTACCAGGCATGGTGCCAGACATGAGTTACAAAATGAATAAAAGACAGCCCCTACCCTAGAGGAAGTCATACTTTAAGTAGAAGGGATAATGATGTAAACTGATTTATACTCATTATGATAGGAAGCATGCTACACTCCAGGTGTACAAAGGGCAAGTGGATTGATTAGTTAGGAGAAGCAAATTGAAATGCAAATGTCCTTCAAGGAGCATAACATATTTGTTGCATTACCTTCAAAGAGTAAAATAACTTAATGCCCTGAAAGTTCCCCCAGGGTATGTAAATGCCTAATAAATATTTGTGAGATGAATAAGTATACAGTTTACGCCCAGAATTCGGCATTTTCATTGTATACCTAAGATACCTGGGATTAGAGTTCTAATTACTGAAGTAACAAAGATATCATGTTTATTATCATTTATGAACCAACTATTAGTCATAGAAAAATTATTTGACTTCACTCAAAGTCTTTGGGTACTCAACTAAAAATGAAGTATTACATCTTAAGAACTATACACTGCACACTCCAAGTTAACAATGAAGTTGGTCTTTCTGAGAAAACAAACATGACAGTATCATCAAATATCCATTAAAAAATGTTGCATTTTGTATAATGTAACAATCAATCAATACAAATGTTGATTAAGTGTACTATCTTAGAGTACAGCAGTTACTTCCCTAAGGAAAAAAGATAAGAAATGAGCAACTTCTAGACTTTTGTCCTCAAGTATCAATATATTACCGTATCGCAACCTCTTCAGCTATTCTACAGCTCCTCTTACTTTATTACCTCAGTTCTCAGGCATCTTCAAAAAGTACCCAGTAGAAGAGGCAGTAAGGACCCAGAGAGAGATGGCATATGCTTTTTAACTTCATCTTGAAGATTAAAAATAATGTTTATCTTTGTCAGATCAATTCCTCCCAGCTTTAGGCCCAAGTAATAGCAAATCATGGTACCAGCTATCAAGTAATAACACTGCTCTGTGAAGGAAACTGGACTAGACAAGCTACATGAGTAAACGAAACATAGTTAGTTGGTCCCTCTGGTTTGTAGAGCCTTCATCAGTTTCTATGGTCTCTCTCCCATGGGTCCCTTTCAGCTTAGAATATCAGGTGTGAGAATGTAAGGGCTGCCATCTTGAGGAGAGGGGGTGCTTCTCTACAAAGACCAAGGAAGCAATAGGCTGAAATTTCCTGAGAATAAGCCGTCAAATTCCAAAAGGCAATGCATCATAGTTTTTCCACTGGGTTACGACAAGCACCTTGGAATGTTGGGAATTGCATTGGGGTGGATGCGTCCATATTTTGGTTGTTGGAAAATACCCTGTAATGTGTCCTCCCCTCCAAAGAGAAGTCCATCCAGTCCATGTGCCAGCAGCATCCCTTTGATAAACACAGAGTGAGCTCCCTGAGGTTGGGACCCTATTTTAATTTTTATGAAGAAGCCCCTTATTCTTTAGCATCGAACACAACACCCACAGTCAGTAGACAAAGAAAGAAAGAAGGCAGGGAAGGAGGAAAACAGAAGGAAGAGCAGGGATTATGAACAATTATCTCAATCCTCTGTTGTGGGTGGCAGGGCACCAGACAAGTCACTTCACCTTTTTGAATAGATCTTGTTGTCTGTGAAATGGCGATCATAGCCCCCATCACCACAGATTTATTGTCCAGATCAAGTAAGAGAACATGTCTGGGACGTGCTACAGTGCTGGCAGGTGTTCAGTAAACGCTAGTCCCCCACCCTTTTCTTGCCTGTGAAGCTGACAATTGTCAGTATTCAGATGTAACAACAAAAGGTTGGCTCCCTTCACAACTTGGTTTTAAGGGACATGAGCTGCTAACCAAAATAAAAAGACTAATTTGTCCCCTCCACCTCCATTACAATCTTTGCCAGCGCACACCCAATCACTGAAGCCACACACACAGCTGTATTGCTAACCAGTGGACTTTGGAAACCTGTACACAGGGCAGAGCTGTGGGCTCCTGGAGCCCCAGACTTCCAAGAGTCAGGGACAGAAGGAAGGGAGATGAATGAGTTTCTATCAAGCAGGCATTTCTACCCACACCTCTGTAGGGAGAAAAGGCTGTGAGGTTCCCCCAGTTCTTAAGATGCTCTACATCAGGGGTGTCAAGCTCATTTTCACCAGAGATCACATCAGCCCTGTAGTTGCCCTCAAAGGGCCGTATGTCATTTTAGGACTGTATACATGTAACTGCTCCTTACCGGTTAAGCGAGCCAGGTAGACACAAGGTGCTGCGCTGGATAAAACCAGGTGGAGGGCCAGATTCAGCCCGCAGGCTTGTGTCTGCCACCAAGGCTCCACATCCTTTCTGAACGCAAGCCTCCGCCCCACTGCCGCCCCCACCAAGTTCAAGAACTGGGGCCAACACCCGAAATACCCATATATAATCCACCCTGCCACGGTATCCCAGGGCACCTCATGGGGTGGGGTGGGGGACACAGAGCCTCCCAACAATAAAAATACCTAAACTGTAAACTCTCTGATGGAGCCTTCATCTGCACTCTTCAGAAGAAGTCCTAAGATTACGTTATTACTGAATCACTCTGTGGTCACATACATGTAATCCATTAACTAGAGGGAATATATAAGTATAAAACATTCCAGGAAAGTCAGAATAAAATGGTAGTTGTGGTCTTGCTCTCCCTGCAAATGGGGAAACATGAATCCCATGTTCCACGGGACTCCTACGTAATTCACCCAAAAGGAGTGGCAACTGCCCCTCTTCTGTTCCCAGGCTCCCTTGCTTCTGAAATCATTCCACCAATAATTTGGGGGGAGGAGCTGGCAAGTTGCTGGAGGGTGGGAAAAGAGGCACCTCTCTCAGTGGTCCCAGCTCTCGAGGCTGGGTGTTTCAGATCCTGGTGTTTTGTGGTCTCCCTCTGTCCCTCTTGTCCTTGGGAGGCAGTGGCTTCCAGAGGTTACTAATCTCTGGGCTGTCTGGATTCTCAGCTCTTCCATCACCTACATAATTAATTTTTTAAAAGATTTTATTTTTAAAGAGAGGGGAAGGAAGGGAGGAAGAAAGGGAGAGAAACATCAATATATGGCTGCCTTTCACCAGCCTCTAACTGGGGACCTGGCTGGAGACTGGCTTGCAACCTGGGTACGTGCCCTGACTGGGAATCAAACCAGTGACACTTGGGTTCGCAGGCTGGTGCTCAATCAGCTGAGCCACACCAGCCAGGGTACATGATTAATTTTGTGTATTATATTCTCTCTGTTTGAAACATGTTCCTGGTTTTCTAGACTGAACTCTGGATTATTTCTTAACCTCCCTGAAGAGTTTTCTCAATAAAGAGAAAACTCACCAACGAGGTTGTTAAAAGAACTAAAGGCCCTGGCCAGTGTGGCTCAGTTGGCTGGAGGGTTGTTTCATAAACTAAAAGATCTCAGGGTTCTATTCCTGGTCAGGGTAGATACCAAGGTTGCAGGTTCAATCCCCTGTTGGGGCACCTGTGAGAGGCAACCAACTGATATTGCTCTCTCACATCTTTGTTTCTCTCCTACACTCCCTCTTTCTCTCCCTCCCTTCCCCTTCCTCTAAAATCAGTAAGCATGTCCTTGAATGAGGATTTTTTAAAAATCTGTTAAAAAAAGAACTAAAGATGACATGTGTGAAAATAGCACAAGTGAATACGCAAAAATGCTTTTCCTCTCCTCACCTGGAGAACTTAAGTGGAAGAGCAAATTAAGTATTACAGATTTAGGAGATCCTCAGGTAAAAGTTCTGGGTCAACCTGAGGCTTCTCTCAGGAAGAGTCTAAACATGCTGCATTCCTCCTGGGTTCATTAAAAGGAATCTGGAAGCTAGTTTTCTGTTACCTCTCAGTTCTTCTCCTTTTCATTGCAGAACCCATTTTCTAAGTGAACTGTAACCTGGAAATCTCCCATTTTGGAGTAACCATCCTCACTCTCAATCCTGTGCCCTAAGGATTCTCCCAAACACGCCGCCTTGTAAAGACATTTCTGACAGAGGGTGAGCCTCTGTCTCTGGGAGAGGAGAAAGAACCTGAACCCACAGGATGCTTGGCCTGGTCTCAGCTTGGGGACCAGGGAAGAAGACCACATGGGCCAGCAGGGTGAGGGAAGAACCCAACCAGCACAAAGTAAAGCAGCCCTGCCCTTTGGGGTTGGTTTCTCAATGTAAATTTTTTAGGTTTCAATTATGTTTCATTGAGAATTAGCAAGAACAAAAACTTCTTGCGTTTTTTTCCTAGTAAGTAAAAAGATTGTTTTAACTTTTGGTGGATTATTGATTAAAAAAAAAAATTTTGCTACCTTAAAAAATGGATGGTTCCTCAACATTCTATACACAACAGCATGACTCTGGAACTGTAAAACAAACCAGCCATCAAGAAGGTCCCGACTCAGCCCTCAGGCTGAAGCCATAGTGTAGTTCCAAGATCATACCTCTGTTCCTATATGGTCACAAAAGGCATGGTGATCATCTTTCCCTTTTCTCTCTTACAGTGGGAATAGGCTGGGCTCTGCATCCATGTGTGATAGTACAATTTTGTGCTGAAGCAGAGCAGACAAATGACTGTCATGTCAGAGTAAAGCAAAATTCCATACTCTCTTATCAGTAGGCTGCCTATATACTCAGTTGATATTGTCAACCCTGCCTCTCCCACAGACTTGGGAGGGGGACAGGGGAGATGGTACTAACCCACCCTAAATGTCAGCTGTGTTCCAGCAAAAAAGGGGAAGGGCATTTAATGGGGGAAATGATTCATTAAAGTGCAAGTACCCATTGCACAGACCCTAAAAGCTATCACTGAAATCCTTCTCTTTTGATGTGAACACGTATCTTGCACATCACTGAGCACAAAACTCATAAGAACAAGTGAAAGAACAGAATGCTGTTTTTTAAATTTTGAAGCAATAGGAGAAAGATGGGTTAACAGAATTCCAAAGTACTGATGACTAGTTAGAAAAGCAGCAGGCAGCTTCCCAGGAAAGAATAAATATACTCCTCCGATGGGAAAATGGTAGGAGCAAAAACTGGAGTTGGGTGGTACAAGCTCTGCTCGACCACACTGGAGAGAGTCCAGGCTGGCACAAGGGTGCACCACTCCCTCCTGGGCCGGTTCCCACCCAGTCAGCAAGGCGGGGCTACGTCAGCTCCCGAAGGCATGGAGCCACACCCTCCATCTCCCACCCCCCCCTCCTCCGGCCTTCTCTCCCTTCCTCTCCTCCCCTTCTCCCTCTTTCTCTCTCATGAACAATGCAAAAGAAGTTAGCCCCAGTTTCCAACTGCTTAAACCAGAAAGCTGTTCAGGTAAGTACAAACTGTCGCCATTGGGATCACAACATAAAGTCAACCTTGCCTGGCAGAAACAGAGAATCAAAAAATGGAGTTGCTAAAAGATGCCTTGTAGATTTAAGGTTTTTTCGTTTTTGTTTATTTGCTTTCTTTTTGTGCTTTTTGTTTTTTTCTTAACGGGAGAAGATAATGAGGCTCAGAAATGCAGAGGACAGAGCTTCCTAGAGTAAAACCAAGTTTATCCTAGTCTCCAGGATACCACCTATCCCCTAACCCCTGTCCTCACTGACTTTTCTATGCTATTACCAAATAATCTAGGCTGCAGGTTATCACAGGCCACATTCTTGACAAAACGTGAAAAAATTCTACTGACTCACTTAGGGCAAACCTTTTGATAAAAAAAATTATCACCCAAATCTCCATGAGGGATTAAAGAGCTCAAGTTGTATTTATTGAATGTCAAACATTGACCAGGCACTTACAACACAGTTCTCAGATTTAGGTGTTGCTCTTAAGGCTTTGAAGGTCAGTAAGCAAATATAAAAACACTTCCTTTCATGATTTAAGTAAGACTTCCTAACCAGATTTTCTAAGTCACTAGATAGCAATGGCTACCAAGCACTGAGCTAGGTTTCTGAGGCACTGGTTCTCAAACCTGAACGCACCTTGGAATCTCTTCAGGAACTTGAAAAAAATACCATGGCCTGGGTCCCACCCCCAGAGACTTTGATTTAATGAAGAATGTGGCTTGAGCAACAGTATTTTTAAACACTAATGGTGATTCTGATAGACAGCAAACCACTGCTGTAGGAAAAAATAAAGATACAAAGTTGAAACAACCCGAATATCTATCCATCAACTAATGAGCGGACAAATACAATTTTGTGTATCCGTACAATGGAATAGTACTCAGCAACAAAAAGGAATGGAGTCTGAATCCATGTTGCAACATGGTCAGACCTGATACATGTTATGTTAAGCGAAAGGGAGTCACACAAAACCACATGTGAAATGATTCCATGACATGAAATATCCAGAATGGACAAATTCGTAGAGACAGAAAATAGATGAGTGGTCAGCAGGGACTAATAAAGTTAGAGAGAATTGTGGAATGACTGTAGTGGGTATGGGATTCTTTTTACAGTAATATTCTAAAATTGAGTGTGGTGTGGCTGTATAGCTCTGAATATACTAAATCATTGAACTGCCCACTATAAAGGGGTGGACTGTATGGTATATGAATTATCTCTAATAAAATAGTTAAAAAATAGAGAGAAACAGCCCTGGCTGGTGTGGCTCAGTGGATTGAGCATGGCCTGTGAATCATAAAGTCACTGGATCCATTCTCTGTTGGGGCGCATGCCTAGGTTTTGGGCTCGGTCCTCCAGGGGTGTATGCAAGAGGCAAGTGATCAGTGTTTCTCTCCTTCTTTCTCCCTTCCTTCTCTCTCTAAGAAATAAATAAAATCTTTAAAACACAAATAGAGAAACATAAACTCAATGCCTAGCTCTCAAAAACTTAAAATTTAGTTGTGGAGAGAAGAAAAAAGATAGATATGACACCCATTAAGAGATTTTTAAAAACCATTAAAGAAAGCATAAAATAAAAACTCTTAAAATTGAGAAGGAAGCTTTAAAGCCAAAATGATCTGACATTTTTCTTCCCTAATTAAAAAAAACAGCCCTGACTGGTAGCACAGGGGATAGTCATTGGTCTACGAACCCAAAGGTGGCTGGTTCATTCAATTCCCCAGCCAGGGCACATAACCAGCTTGCAAGCCAGGTCTCCAGCCAGGTCTGTAGCTGGAGGCAGCTGAAAAGCTACCATACATTGACGTCTTTCTCCCTCTCTCCCTTCCCCTCTGTCTGGAAATAATAAATAAAGTCTTTAAGCAAATAAACAATGGAGAGTTTGGCTCTCTGTAGTACATTGCTGATACTACAGGCACCAAAGTCTGAATTTCCAAGGTTGTGAGAGAGAAATGACTACTTAGAATTGCATATATGTATAAGTCACTAGATAGGTATGGCTACCAAACACTGAGACTAGATATACATAATCTTTCAGAATATAGCCTGTTGATGGATTATAACTCTCAAGGGTCAATTATCAACAGGGCCTTTGAAAGACAGGTTTGGTGCTCTAAATCTTTTTTACGCCATAGATTTGTCTTTACTACTGCCAGAATTTGGGTCAAATAAACTTACACGCTCTCACACTTATCCATTTCACGTATGAGGCTTTGTGACAAATGAGTATTATAGGACATATGCTATAAAAATTAATGGTTAAGCCCTGGCTGGTGGATAAGGTGCCAGCCTGCGAACCCAAAGGTCGCTGGTTTGATTCCCCAGTCAGGGCTCATAACCAGGTTGCAGGCCAGGTCTCCAGCCAGGTCTGTAGCTGGAGGCAGATGAAAGGCAACCAGACATTGATGTCTCTCTCTCTATCTGCCTTTCTCCCTTCCCCATTATCATTAAAGATAAATGAAATCTTTTAAAAAAATTAATGGTTAAAAGTGCTTCCCACCTTCAGAGTTCCTATTATTCCTAATACTAATAGTTATAAAGTATTTATTATGACAGGCTGACAAAGAGAAAATGTCAGCTTCAAGAAGAGTGGGATTATATTTAGCAATCTTTTTTTGTTTGGGGGAGGTAGGGAAGGGTTGGTGTAAGTACACCATTCATATTTTTCTAATACCATTCAGGAATTACACACTGGAACATATTTTTGAGCAGATTTCCAGAGAACACACCATTATCAATTGACGAAGCTTTGGCCTATAGCTTACAGCCTTTTTAATAAATGTTTATTGGAGCATATTTAAAAGCAGGTGCCTGAAATGTTAACAACTCCCACAAATCATATTAGCAAGATATAAACTCTACTCTCCATTTCATGGTAAACTTAAACACACAACTATAGGTGAAGAAAGCAGGTTAAATACTGCTTTTGTAAACTTCCCCTCCTATACCTTGGTGTACAGCAGATTTTCAGCCAACTTTTAGAAGTGACTGGGTCAAGCATTTAAATACCCTGGTTTTATAAAGACCAACTTTTAGGTAAATCAAATCATCCACGGCTCCTAAAAATCCTGCTGGATCCTTGATTCATACAATAAGACAGTAATTCTCAAAACAATTTGATTACCAGTAAGTACTTAGAAGTATTAATTTTTTTATTTATTATTTTTAGAGAGAGGAAGGGACAGAGGCAGAGAGGGAGAGAGACATTAATGTATGGTTGCCTTTCACCTGCCTCCAGCCACGGATTCTGCCAGAGACCTGGCTTGCAGCCTGGTAATGTGCCCTGGCTGGGGAATCGAACCAGTGACCTTTGGGTTCGCATGCCAGAGCCTTATCCACTGTGCCATCAGCCAGGGCTTAGTATTTAATTTTGAAGTGCACTATTCTCAAATTCCAAGTAAGCTTCAATTAGATAAACTTAAGCCCTTATCCTTGCTTCAGTTTCATAAATGCCCAAATAGGAGATTAGTGCTTAATTTTATTCATTGTTTTCAACTCAAAGTCTCTCTAGTCCACCTACTTTCCTTCCATCTGGTCTAATCATATATACATATTTTCATGATCAAACTTATTTTGGACGACCACTTAGAAAGGAAAGGATCTAAAGGAACAGGAGAATGTTCTAACTAATAAGGCAAACAAAGGTGAACAAAGACTCCAGTAACTAAGAGATTTCATTAAAAAAAAAAAATGAAAAATGAAAGAAGTAAAAATAGTCACTGAAAAATGTGGGGCAGAATCCCAGACACTACAGAAATCCCAGAGATCTTAAAAGCTATTATCCAGTCATTATTATTATTAAATTAACCCTCTCTAGGCCTCTGTGGCTTCCTTAAAAGCCCCCCATGTGGTAATTCCATTGACAAGTTTATTTACTTTCACAGTATGGAAGAAGGTCTACCTCCCCACTTACATACACAGCTACTAGAATTTCTTGATAAGTGGAAAAGGTTAATCTCTTTAATGCCTGTCTCACCTTTCCCTAGTTTTTCTGAAAGTGTGAGCTTTTCTTCCTGTTCAAAGCTTAACTAGTTCTGGTCCAATTTGAAAGTGGTTGAATAAAAGCAATGGAAGTCGGACTACTTAGATTTGGATCCCACCTGTGCTGCTCAATAGTTGGGTCACTTTTAGGCAGAACTCTTGGCTTCTCTATGCCTCTTTTCTTACCTGGAAACTGGAGAGAATAGTATTTCCCATGGGGTTACTGTGAAATTATGCACATAAAGCAATTATTGCACTGCCTGGCATGCAAGGAAGTGGCCAATAACTCACCCATTGCCATCTTAGTGCCAAATTCCTCCTGCATCCAAGTCTACACTGAAAGATTAACCCCAGATCAAGCAAAAATTAAAGAGGAAATACTATTTATGCAAAACACCCTTTGAATAATTGTGTTCAGCCAACAAACAAGAAATTCTCAGGGGGAAAAGTACTTATAGTTTATAGAGGTTTCTCTTCTTATGCAGTTCTGTAAATATAATTCATCCTAAATAAAAAGTAAATATTAAGAAATAATATTTAGGACAAGGCAACTCTTAAGTCCTAAAGATAGACAAGGGTTTTATCTCCCTAGCATTGTCTATAAAAATCCAATTTAACAAAAAAGAAAGATTCCAAAATGGCCCAAGTTATTCTTAATGTAGAAAGACTGATAGGAGTTGTGTGTTTATTTTCCTACATACTGCTTCCACAATCTCTCAAGAGACTTTTCACATCTAAAAAGTCAAGTTGTTTTCTGGTTAACATTCATATAGGAGATGAGAGGGCTGTCATATTTTTCTTTTAAAAATAATCTTATCGGTCTTGTCCAAGATCAGTTTCATCCTTCACACACAAAAGAAGTACTTTATCTCTCCAAGACACCCTTGAAAACAGTAACAGATGGTTCCTTCCACCTATTGGAGATAAAGAATCTAAGGCTCTCCTTATGGACCTGTTCAACACCTCTGCTGCAGAGGATAAAAACCACATCCTAATACTGCATCATACCTGGAGCTTTTTCAACAAAAAGGTCAGGCTCCACTTTAACTTTTTGTTCAAGTGTTTTTGGATTAAAACAATGATGTAATAGGAATCAGTTACAGACATGAAATTGATTCTAATTTTTATTCCATTTTCTTTGTCATAGTCTTTCAAATATGCTAATTGATATTTGATTACAAAGGTAGAAAAGGAGTTACCTTATCAAATGTAACTAGAAAATTCACATTTAAATGGATAAGCAGTATAAGCTTTATGCACTTCTGTATATAGAATGTTAAATTATACAGTAAAAAGGGATAAAAAATTAACAATGGTGGGTTCCAGGCCACAATACCCATATAGATTACTCTTCAACAGCAGTTACACAGGAACACACTTTTTCATGCCTGTGGGGACCAGGGGAATACAATCCCAATCACCACTAAGGGAAAATTCAAGGCAAACAATTTTAAGGGGAAAAAAAAGCACAATATATGGTCCATAACTTAAAAGTTCACTTTAGAAATTCAGGATCAGTCTAAAACATTAGGTTTTAAGAGCATAAACATACTTACTATACTTAAGTTACACATTTCCTTGAACCAATTTTTTCCCCTAGGTACCCAATTACAAAAAAAAAAAAAAAGGAAATATGAATATCTACTCCTTTAAAAGACCCTACAAAGTATGAACAGAAACTTATTTTCACTTTTAAACAATACACAGAACTTTATAGCAAAGCATTATGAAACACGGGTGTACCATCCTCGGCCTTTAAAAAAGAAGCAGCATGCTAAGAAATTGAGATAAATTCTCAAACAGAAAAGAAAAACTATAGAAAATACCCAACGGAGAAATAATGCACAAAATCCCCACATTTAGTAACATTTAGCAAGAGAAATTCTCATCTACACTCGCAATTCTTACCCTTGATAGCACAAAACAAAATATCCTGCCTTACACATTTTGGAATTGCGATTCTGAAATGCTAAGTCCAAAGACAAAAGCCGCCCTGGGGAAAAATAACAATTGCGCAACAGATCAACAGCTCCAACTTGTCCCTTGGCCCCAGCACGTCAAGGTTTGCACGCTACAAAGCAGGAAAGGGCCAACTGAGGGCCGCCGTGACAGCCAACAGGCCACTGTCACTGAGGCCAAGGGCACTGACTGGGCGAGCGCCACCAGGAGGCACCACGGGAAGATGGAGAAGGTCCCTGCACAGCCAAGTTCAACCGCAGAGTCCCAGTTCCGACCGGTCATCCCGGGAAGATTGGATGCCAACCAGGGGTCTTCCCATCGAAACTTTCCTACATTTCGAGGCCCGATTTAGCTGCCGCACGTGGGGAAGTGGGCACCAATTCTGCCACTGAATTGGGGCCTGGGCTTTCTGGTCATGCTGCCTAAGGGAGCAATCCCATGGAAGGACTTAGCCTGTAACAGTGAAATGCTTTCCCTCTCTGATGGCTTTCAGGCTAACAGCTCCAGCTAGAAGCGTAGTTAATTAGAGGAATTCTGCTTGGGGGAACCCTTTTATCTGCAGAAGAGGAGGGGAAATACACAAAAGTAATGACTCCTGAACTAGGCTTAGATTAATTAGCAGGGGTCCACCTGGTACAAAGGGATTTAGAAATTTTGCCCTCTTCCTGGGACACCTTTGGATGCCTACTGCACACGCCCCTTCACCTCACCCCGCCTCCCTTCCCTTGACAGTGAAAGATGCCTGAATGGATTTAAGAATTAGTTCTCCCTTCTTCTCAAGCCAGGCCTTCTCATCAAACCTTTTCTTACTCCAAACTCTGATGTACTGTCTTACTGTCTATTTTGAAGCATGGAGCACACGAATCTTATCTGTAACAGGCTCATAGGGGTGAGCAAACTACTCTTCCAATTTTGGGTGCAGCTATGGCAGGGAAGACAAGAGGCTCCGGGTCCAAGCCCGGAGGAGACCTCAGCTCCCCCACGAGCGGCCCCGTGACTAGGCACATTCTTGCCGGCTCCCAGGCGGGGAACCGCACTGCCCCGGAAGTGCCGGCCCGCGCCGGCTCAGACCGCCGGTGTCCGCCCCCTCCTGCCCCGCAGCCTCGGCAGACGCTCCAACAGTGGAGCTGGCCGGGGGTCCGGCGTCCCAACCTGGCGGCCCGGGACGCAACAAGAGATGCCCCATTCGCGCTACGCAGGCGGGTATAGTCCTCAACTTCCCACCCAGTCGCCCTCTGGGGCGGTGGGCACCTAAGTCAGTGGGACCGCCCGGGCGCGTCCCCACTACCATCAAGGTCCCTTGGGTCCCCGCTCCCCCATCCCGCCCCGCCCGGGTGCAAACGCAGCGGCTCTTGCAAGCGGCCGCTACAGTCTAGTCTCTGGCCACAGACGGCAGGGGAGAAGCCAGCGGCTGCTGTCCCTCCGGGACCGCGGCTCCCTTGCGTCCCTGCCCCTGTCCTGGTACTACAGTGGGACCTAGAGGGTTGGGGCAGCACCTGCTGGGATGGCAGTCCCGGCGGCGGGAGCTCCAAGTCCATCATGCTGAGCTGGGGGACGGTGCTCTGAGGTTCCCCGACGTTGGTCCTGTCCTGGCTGCCCAGGCGCGGCGCGGACCAGGAGGCACTGAGCGCAGTGACTGGTACCGGCTCCGCGGCACTTGCTTCCCCGCGACAAGGCCCAAGTTGCCTGCTGGGCTCCGGCCCGCCACGCCTCCCGCCCTGCGAGGGCGGGGCAAGAGCCCGGGCCAGTCCTTCCCAGACTGGCCTCTGGGGCGATGCTGCCGAAAATCCCCCACCCCCGCGCAGGCTGACGCAAGAAGCTCCTGGTCCGGGGGCAGGAAAGGGCCTCAGGCTGGGGTCCTAGTGGCCGGCGGTGGGCGCGCGCGGACTGGAAGGGTGCCCGGAGGAGGAGGGCTGCTTGAACTACCAGGTCCCCGGCTTCATTTGCCCTTCTCGCAAATAAAATGAACGTTTTCCGCCCGAGAGATTAGGAGTTGTTTACGGAAGGTCTCTCGGGTTCAGAAGCTTGGGAACAGTTTAAACAGTGGGAACAAACACGACTGGAGACCCGGCAAAGGAGCTGGTATGGGAGCTGCCGCTCCATCGTTTGGGTTTGGAGAACCTTGCCCTGCTTTATCTCGCCCCACCAGCCGAGAGTGGCGCCAGCTCCTGGGATGGGTTAAAGTCTCAGACTCGGTCTTGCGAACTGCCCTCTTACCCTCGGTGTCATTTGGGGTTGGGACCAGTGGGACTTGCCCAGAGGAAGTATGGACCGCGTGGGGAGCTCGTGCTCGCAGTCACCCTGAACGCCCTCCACCTACTCCCACGCGCTTGCAGTCTGGCCAAGGGCAAACGAAGAAGTTTCTTGTTCGGAGAGTAGTCATTACAGCCCAGTTTTTGTCCCACCAAAGCGCACACAACATGCCATCGACGGCGTCCTTTAACACTCTTCAGTGCTGTGACAGCCATAATCTTTACAAGTTTCTTTTCATGCACTCACAGTATAATTTTAAGAACAAAAATGAGAAAAGCCAAGTTATAGAATAGTTTGTATAGCACGGATCCGTTCTATAAAAACGGTCTAGGAAAAAAATTTGAAAGTTGTTTGCTAAGTATTAATAGTTGTAGGATCATGAATGACTTTTATCGTTCTGTTACTTTTAATATCTTCAATGTACAATGACTATGCATTACGTTTTACATTAAAAACTGTCACTTAAAAATTACTCCCGGGCTGGTGTGACTCAGTGGATTGAGCACCGGCCTGCGAACCCAAGGGTCTGCTGGTTCGATTCCCAGTCAGGGCCCCAGTTGGAGGAAGATGAAAGGCAACCAGACATTGATGTTTCTTTTCCTTTCTTCCTCCTTCCCATCCCCCCTCTATAAAGATAATGAATAGAATCTTAAAATAAAATAAAATAATCATTGTTTACAGAAAACTTCAAGTTCTTGGAAATAGGAATATTATAAAATCTTCAAGATTTAAAAAAGAATAAATTGTTTTTCTTTCACTCTTATGGATTAACAGTCTAACTCTTTAACAAGCCTGTTTTTCAGTTTCTAGCTTCTTGAAATTATGTAAAACCAGGTGGTTTTACTATTATTTCATTAAAAAAAACACACACAACAAAAAACCTCCCTCTTTACACCCACACCCACACACACATACACACACACACACACACACACACACACACACCCCTACCTGAATATAATAGATTAATGTCCAAAGAACTTAATTTCTCTTGGTTGCATAATTTGACACTCCCAGGATTTATCTGTAAATTTATATGTTCAAATATTCCTTGAAGTAAATGAAGCCTAAATGAATGACTTGTAATTGAAGCAAGCTTCTTCAACTTGAATTAAACTCTTTCAGCTGTTATGTAAAAAACCTGTAAAATGATCTGCAGGCTTGGAAACGAAGCCTTAGGAGAAATTATTTACCATGATCCTGAAAGGAAACAATGCAGAGACATAATGAAATGACATTTCTATCTCAAAGAAGGGCAGAGAGTATAGTGTTAACAATTCAAGTTACTTATTATAACTACTACATCTGAGAAGATAGACAATGAGTCCAGGAGGAAGGAGATACCAAAGTCGTGTGACATGGCTACTGTTCTCAAGGAGTTTGTAAAAATGTTTGGAATTTTCTTAAGCAGCAGATTTCCATTGAGTTTAGACTCAATGAAATAACCTTTGCTTTGACAAAACTGTGATTGCTTGGGAGTATATTATTTCAGGCACCTGCAGAGTACATATTTTCAAAGGGAGTAGAACAATATTGTAAATGCCTGGACATGTTTAAGAAAAATAAACACTAAGGAAAAGCTGTTTGGTGTTGAACGGTGGTTCAGCACTCACACACAAAAAGGAAACCCTAATCTCAGACCACTCATGTCAAGCAGATTTCTAGTCTTTGCAATACTGAAATGAGATTGTCTTTATGTGAGAACTTGGGCCTTGCACTCTAAACTTACATACTGTGCTGTGGGGTCACAGCTACTACACATTGAGAAGCTCCAAAGGAACAGGAAAGATTATGCTGGTTTTTCCTCTCTTGTCCCGGTGCCATGGAGTTATTTTTCCAGCCAGGCTCTCCTAGCTATTTTTAATTTTTTTTTCTAATTGGTTTCACATTCTACTAACCCATCTACATTTCCATGGATGTCTGAATTCTTGGCTGTCTTTGGAAAGACAACCTACCATATATATTTGAAACATGTCAGAATTGTAATAGTTGCTCTAGAGTTCTCATAAAAAATAACCACCATGAAGTAAGCCTTCTGAGCAAATGGAGTTTTAAATAATGGTAATGCAATGACCCATTTATTTCACCTTATTCTCTGTGATCTAAGCTGCCAAGTTTGCAAGGCCAAAGAAAGTACCTATGTTTCAAAAGTATTCATTACCTTGAGGCTTCTTTAGTCTTTTCACTTCCCCTTAATTGTGCTCCATATGTGAGCCAGAAAATAGACTCTATTGGAATTAGTGCTGAAATTCTAAATTTGTCCAGTTTATGGTTGGAGCATATGGGGTAGCTAGTTTTCAAGGATGGCACCCAATGAATCACCCCCTTCCCTGATATTTATGCAGTTCCCTGAAACTAAATAGACGGTGGCCCTATGACTTGCTTTAACTTATGGATGGAGGCTGGAAGTGACATGATGTCTGATCTCCACCTTGAAAAGGTATGACTACTTGTAATTTCACCCTCTTAAATGTCAGCCATTGTGTAAGAAGTCTGAAATCTTCATGGGAAGAGAAGTCACGGGAAAAAAGCCCTGAGGGATGAGACTCCAAATGGAGAGAAAAGCTATGTAAACAAAATCACCACATATGTGAGTGAAGAGACCATCTTGGACCTTCCAGCACACTTAGTCATGCCCCAGAGACTCCAGCCCCACATGTTACCTGACTGCAACCACATGTGAAGACTCCAAGCAACACCAGCAGAAGCCTATCTGGTGTTGCTTGGACTACAACAACACCAGTCAGCATAAAGAATTGTGAGATTCTTAGTCAGCATAAAGAATTGTGAGATCCTATCATAAGCTGTTTTTCACCACTAAGTTTTTAGCCACTAAGTTTTTTCTGTGGCTAACCAAAAAAGCATATATTGGTTATCAGTTGATAACCAAAACACCATATATTGAATATCAAGGGCAAGGTTTCTACTGATTGCTTTTTGTTTGTTAATCATCATTGGAAATACATACAGGGATGGCATTTTGCATTTTAAAAGTCTCAAACCCTCAGAAGCAAATTGGCCTTACTATGAATAAGGAAGTTATCTTCCCTATAATATATGCTTGCTGCTACAAAGTGAATCACCTGGTCACAGCATGCATCAGATCATCCCATCAGATGAATGATTGTGAGATACTCCTTATCAGATACACTTAAGGAATTCAGAAATTTCATCAACTAAGTAGGTGAAGGTATATATGCATACAGAGATTCTGGATCTGACATGACCTCATTTATACCAGTTATGTAAGATACTTTTTGAATATCTGTTGAGGGAATTGGAGCTTCAGAAACAGCATGCCCAGTGGATAAGCTGAACTCCAGTACAGCAGTGTTCAAAATAATAGGTGTATTAATTTCAAAACACACCCATAACCTTGGTTCTTTGGTGTGTACACCTCACTATGCAAACTACTAATACAAAGGGCTGTTAATCTCCAAATCCAGTTTGAAATCGTAGTTTCCTTCTCATAATACAAATAGTGCTCCATAGGGACTGCATTGCAGTGCATCAAGGGGAAAACCCAGAAGTTTGAGTGCTTTTTTTTTTTTTTTTTA